>JAURVB010008410.1:0-15790 GCA_033002965.1 Piper betle | reverse complement strand
AACATATTTAGTAGTTTAGTGACATATTTTATCATGTCTTAAGCCTTATTTTATCTTGTAGTATATATAACATGCTAATGGAGATCATTCCTAGCATTCACATATAATGACGCATCATAGATGATGCCCTAATAATCGATATTTAGCGGCCCATAAAGGTTTCGGTATGTACTGAACATATGAACTTGCATCATGATATAATTAACAGTATTTCTGTTAGTAGCTCTATAATTTTGCATGACAATAATTAACAATTATAGTATGTATGAGCATAGTCGCATAAATCGGAATCGGAATCGGAATCGGTTTTTGAGGGAATCGGAATCGGTCTAAATCGGATAGGAATCGGTTCAATTGAATCAGTCCAAATTAATTTAATCGGTCATATATAATAATTTGACAATTCATAATATAAATATATTAAAATTAGGTATTGATGTTATTTTGATATTATTCTATGTATTATAGTTTATGATATTTTAAATATTTTAAAGATTTTTTTAAAATTATTTAGAATTAATTATTATTTTTGACTTGAGTTAGAGTCGAAGTCAACTTTTAATTACGAGAATGCCACCCCCGCCGCCGCCGCGGCGGCCCGGTTGGCAGCGAGTCTCGCAGCCACTGCACTGTCGGCCGGCCACACGTCGAAGGCTCGGTTGCGAGGGCGGAGGCGATGTCGGCAGCCCGGTCGGAGGCCCAGTCGATGGCCCGGTCAGCGGCGATTTGTGCGTTCACAGGGCCAAATTGGTCCGGCCACACGTCGGCGGTGACGTTGTGAGGTCAGAGGTGAGGTCGGCAGCCCAGTCGAAGGCGAGCTCGGAGTCGGGGATGCACGGCAGAGGACGGAAACACGGCGGCAGAGGGCGGACGAGCGGCGGTGGAGTGGGGGAGCGGGTTAACGTTAGGTTTTTAAAATCAAAATTTTAATTTTACCCATGCTTAAATAATTTAATAAATATCAAACTTAGGGTATTTTAGTAATTTATCCAAAAAACCGATTCTTCCCTATTTACCCCGATTCCGAATCGGAGTCAACTCGGTCAGAATCGGGGTGAATCGGCCGAGTTGGCTCCGATTCGGGGCCGACCGATTCGGCCCCAAAATCGGATCGGCACGCAGCCGATTCGTGCAACAGTGTGTATGAGTTCACTAAAGGATGCTCATGTAATCCCATAAAGCTCATTTCTTGTTGTGCGTCGTCAGATGCGATGCTATTGAAACGCATATAAAAATTTTAAAAATACTATACCGACGTTTTCTGCCCAAGATTTCCACCTACATCCTTGTATAATTACTTAAATCAGATGTTCTTGATGAAAACTAATACCTGTTATTATTTCATAACGTCGGTTGAGAACGTAGGTTATGAAGGTCCATGTAGTATGATTCTAAAAATTATTCTCCCCAACTTACGACGAAGATGTTCATCTACAAAGTAGGCTATCTAAGAACTTCTTCAGTTAGGTATTTGCAATCTAATTAAATAACTGTGCCAGAAACCTACTGATGATCAGTTTTCTTGACTGCTCTAATAATTCTGCTTCGTGGGCGGAATTGCTCCTACTGGATCCAAAGTAGGATGGTTTGTATAGAAGGCCACATTTGGTTCCTCCTTGCCATGTAACGCGTGCACATCAAAACCATGCACCTTCAATTCCTTTTTCTTGTGCATCCATCCCCCAATATTATTGCCTTCTTCTTCCACCCATTCCTTCTCTTCATTACCTTCCTGATCTTCCTCTTTTTTCTGCATGTCCAGATATACTTCAACCGTCCTCAAAGTCGAACAACATGGCTTCTCTCACTCCTGCTCCTCTTGGCGGGAAGAAGGTCAAGGTAGTGTTCGTGATGGGAGCCACCGGCACGGGAAAGTCGAAGCTGGCCATCGACCTCGCCCTCCACTTCTCCGGCGAGGTCATTAACTCCGACAAAATGCAGGTGTTCAAGGGCCTGGACGTGCTGACCAACAAGGTGACGCTGGAGGAGCGGCAGCTGGTCCCCCACCACCTCATTGACATCGTCGGCCCCGATGCCGAGTTCACCGCCGTTGACTTCTGCCACGCTGCCACCGCCGCCATTGACGACGTTGCCTCTCGCGGGAAGCTGCCGGTCGTCGCCGGCGGGTCTAATTCCTACATCGAGGCGCTCGTCGACGACCCCGCCGGGGAGTTCCGGTCCAAGTACGAGAGCTGCTTCCTATGGTTGGACGTCGACATGGACGTCCTGCATTCCTTCGTCTCTGATCGTATAGACAAGATGGTTGAAGGTGGTCTGGTCGAGGAGGTGCGTGCCATGCACCGCCCCGACGCTGTCTACACCACCGGCATCCGTCAGTCCATCGGCGTGCAGGAGCTAGACGAGTATCTCAGTGAGAAGATCACCATACCCCGGAAAGAGGAGGTTCTAGCGTCGGCACTCGACAAAATGAAGGCCAGGACGTGCGATCTTACATGCTCCCAATTGGAGAAGATCCACCGGCTCGGGTAGGAAGCCCGGGTGGGACATCCACCGGCTTGACGCCACGGTGGCCTTGCAGGCTGCCGGCGAGGATAAGGCCGCGGCATGGTTGAGCAATGTTGCCAGACCCGCGTCGACCATCGTAGCGAGGTTCCTTGCCGGAGGTGAGCAGGACGAGGAGGGACTGCATGGGGAGGCCGCTACCATGTGAGGTTGACGGTCGTCGTAGTAGTTGTGGATGATCGTAGTTATCAACCTATGATCTGTTTCGTCATAGCTATGATCTAAGTACGCGGGAATAACGAAAGTGTTTATGTATATATTTTTTTATTAATAAAAAGAGAACTCAAGAATAATTTAAGATTAAAATTACGAAAATCATCAAATTAAATATAAGAAAAATTTAAAGTATAATAAAATTGTATACTGCAGAGGCTCACGGATTTGAACCTCACTAATGTAAATTTCTTTGAAAAAAAAATATTACTTTTCATAGTTGAAGGTCTTGAGTTTGAACTCGATTGACCTTTAACTTCTGAGTGCCTATTAATTAGACATGATATAATTTGATCCATGCATGATATAATTTTAATAATCTGTCATAAAATATATTGTTATTTCTAGCAAATAATGTATGTATATTTAAACCATATAGGGTGGTTCGATCACGTAGACAATAATTTAGATTTGACAAAAGAATCTTGAAACTAAGGAATGAAAAGCATCCAATATTAAAAACAGATACATAAGATACCTAAGCTGCAGCATACTCAAAACAGATCTCGTGCACTTAACAATAATTTGGTTTATATTCTACTAATAATTTAGACAAACCGTTAAAGAGATGCAATAAGTAAGGTCTAAATTTTATCATGAACTATGTTAGATGAAGTCTGACCTCTTTTCCACCTTCTACAATTGAATTCAAAGAGGCTACTGCACTTAATCAAGCAATTTTAAAAATATATTTTTATAAAATATCAAATATTTGGATCTTATATTAATCGTGTTGGGTTTATCTCACATTGGTCGTAGAGGTTTCTTTGGTTATTTAAAGTCCTTTTGGGGGCCCAAAGGGCCTAACAAGTGATATCAAAGCTTCGTTAGGGGCCCAAAGTGCCCAATAAGTGGTATCAAAGCGAAGTTTGAGTCGGGTTTGCCTATGCCGATTGTTATTGTTTCTTTCATGGGTTCCACCTGATGATTTGAAGAGGAGTTTGTCAGACAATTGGGTTTATCCCACATCGGCAGTAAAGGTTGTTGGTGAATTGTATATAAGCTAATGAGAAAACCTTATTCATTTAGTTAATTTTTAGATTAAGAGAAGCCTGTGACATCTATTGCGAGTTTACTTTATTTGTTTAAAGTCTCTTTTCAATAGTGGTTTCGAAGCTTGGGTGGGAGCCCAAAGGACCCAACAAATCGAAACACAAAACTTGTGTTTGATACAAATATTTTTATTTATATAATGTATCCAATCTGAATTAATTTGGATAAGATATAATCAAGTTGAACCTGGATTTGCAGATATTCAAATATCTAAAACCATATCTCTAGATGAGATGAGCTTATTCAAAGAAGTAAAAAAATTTCTCACATTGCGCTTTGGCTAGTTTTATTTATATTTGTCCAAAAGACACGAAAATACCCACATTTTAGGAGTACATGTAGGTCTTGGTTAATTTCTTTGTACTTAGAATAAATTTAGCGTTTACATTATAAATTTACACATATAAGCACTACAAAAATGATTTTTCTCCACCCATTAAAGAAAAACTCTAGAGAAAAGCTTCAGTTAATCCTACCCACACTTCCATAATTATTAAAATTGAATGTATCAATTTTCTTATTTTTCTCCGCACTTAAAACCTTACTGGAGAAACTTTTCATCCAAGAGCCTATATTTAACAATTTTCCCAGCATTGTACATGACTGCTTATCACCAGAAAAATAGGTGTCAACCGTTGAGAAATTTTTTTGGACGATGGAGATCAAACATGATCCAAATCTAAAGGATGAAAATTCTCGAGCGTTGGGTGTGCCGGTAATCTGCCCACTGCAGGGAAAATTAGTTCCATGAACAAAAGGTCAAGAATGGCGGAAACCACACCTTGCTCATAACATGCCCAGTAATCTGTTGATTTTCACTTGGCTGTGTGGTTCTAATTAAAGTCGAATTACACCATGCCCAAAAACCAAAAGCCAATATTGTTTTTCAATCTTATCTTATCATGTAATAGTGAAAAGATAATATTAGGCACGTCATTGAGTCATAACTTTTATCTGTAAAACCTTGTATTTGGCAACCAAACGCCATTTGCTTCAAATACGACGATGCATTCAGTAGGACACATTAATTATTACGTATTATCCAGACTTTAACGTTGAGGTAATCCATGCACGAGCATTGTGAAACGTCTATATAAGAGGCTCAAAACTTTCGATACTCTCCAATTCCAAAAACATTTCCTTTGAGGTAATCAACAGGCTTACATAGTTATTACATATTGAGCACATAACACTTTTCTTTTTCTTTTTTAACTCTCTCTTTGTCTATTGGAGCAGTTCTCTTCATTAATCCGTCCATGTTTTTAACTATTCTTATGTCGGCTAATTAGAGTGAGAATTTGTTATAAGACCTTACAACTAATATTGTTGAGAGACCCAATTAACTTTTACCAAATCATCTACTCATTAAATATATCTATGATAGTTTTGTTATTTTAACAGTAAGGGAATATTTTAATCTATACGTATCTCACTCTTTATTAGGTCTTACAAGGGAATATTTTAATCTATACTTTTCTCACTCTTTATTAGGTCTTACAACCAACATTAATGTAAGACCTAGCATTTTTTTTGACTAGTTATACTACAATCAATTTTATGTCCACTATTTTTGCTTTTAAATACAATTTCTTATAGAATAATATGTTCCTCAGGGTTTTTTTATATTTTTGTCCTTTTAATAATATTTTTTTCACAAGTACATCATCTGTAGAGTTTGTGTAACAAGTTTTTTTTACACTATTAATCTTTTTTCTTGATCTTCTACCATTGTTTTCTACTATTAGACCACCATTTCACTGCAAGAAAAAATTAAGCAGTGACAACAAAATCCATCACCGATGTGAGGGAAATTTCTAGTTAATTTTTACGTGATGTTTTTTTGTGACAAATTTAGTAGTTTAGCGACTAATATTTTATCATCTCTAAAGCCTTATTTTTCTTGTAGTATTCTAACATGCTAATGGAGAGCATTCATAGCATTCATATATAATGACGTCCCATAGATGATGCCCTAATAATCATATATGAAACGGCCCGTAAAGCTCTCAGTATGTACTTAACATATTAACTTGCATCATGATAAAATTAACAGTATTTCTATTAGTGTGCATTTCTATAATTTTGCATGACAATAATTAACAATTATAGTAATTTTTTTCTAAGCCAAGCACATTATGTATGAGTTCACTAAAGGATGTTCATGTAGTCCCATAAAGCACTTTCATGCTGTGCGTCCCATGGTTGTAAAAATCGGAATCGGAATCGGAATCAGTTTTCGAGGGAGTCGGAATCGGAATCAGACTAAATCAGACAGGAATCGGTTCAGTTGAATTGGTCTGAATCGTTCCAAATCGGTCATATATAATAATTTGACAACTCATAACATAAATATATAAAAATTAGATATTAATGTCATTTTGATATTATTGTATGTATTATATTTTATAATTTTTTTTCATATTTTTTAGAATTATTTAGAGTTAGTTATTATTTTTGACTCGACTTGGTCACGAGTCAAATTTTAATTATGAGAATGCCACGACTGTTATTTCTTTTTCCTTTGCCTGTTCTCTCCCGCATCCGCCCTCCTCCCTTGCCATCGCCACCGCCCGCCCCCTCTCCCCAAACCCGCCCCGCCCCGTCGCCCCCTCACCGGCCCCCACCCCGCCCTGCGCCCGTTGCGCCCGCCTCCCCTGCTGGCCCTGCACCTATCCCTCCCCACCTCCCCACCTCCCCACGCCGGCCAGGCCTTGCCCCCTACGCTGCTAGCCCCTCCCCTCCAGATCCTCCCCTTGCCCCCACCCAGCTCCCACGTCGCTGTTGTCGCCGCTCACCACCGCTCGCCATCATCGCCCTGTCCTTCCCCGCCCTGTCTATCGCCACCATTCGGAATCGGCCAATTTGGGCCGATTCTAGAATTGGCTCGAATCAAGCAGAATCGGCTCGAATCGGCCGATTCACAGACCGATCCGGATAAAAACCGATTCAAGTGGTTTTGGAATCTCTTAGACTAATACTTATCTGTGACCGAGTGGAATTTCGGTCAGATCCTACTATTACAATGAGTCTAGTCATTTGTTATTTGAACATCAAGCGAATACTTAAAATACCATACTTAATTCCTTCTTAATAGCATCCACACCCAACATTAGCTGTAAGACCTCATAGCATTACTTTCATTACCATTCTGTCTGCAATCCTCTTTATTCCATAATATTTTTGCTTTCATAGACGAATTTGCTTCAGATAATATGTACCTCAGATTCTATCCTTTCAATAATATTTTTTGTTTGCAGTTCATCGTCTATGAAACTTGCGTAGAACTTGATCTTGATGCATTTTGTGCTGAGCTTGACCATTTTATATTAGACCGCCATTTCACTGCGGAAAATTTAACAGTGACGACAAAGTCCATCACCGATGTAGAATTCTAGTTAATTTTTATGTACGTTTTTTTTGTACAAATTAGTATTCAGTGACATATTTTATCATGTCTAAATCTAGTTTCTTGTAGATTTATAACATCTATGTGATCATTCTGATTCAATATAATAGCATCATAGATATCCTATAATAAAATGTTGCGCATAAAGCTTGGTATGTCTGCACGTATGATTGCATCATGATGTAATAACGGTATTTCTGTGAGTGTGCCTGTTGTTTTATGATCAATATCATAGTTAGTATTAGTATAGGAGATCCGTTGCTGCTGTAATTGGCTAGGATGTCATGATTAGAAATGATATGTTGGCAGCTCCCATTGCTCATCACCATAGGGAATTAAAGTATTGTTGATGATCTTATGGTAAGGCTAGCACTTGTTGGCTTTGACCAATACTTAATGTAGTAGTCATTTGATAATTTAGGGAGCATTGGCAATTGATGATCATGTTACCTGTGCATAATTGTTCTTGTGTCGACAAGCCGTTTGATCACCTTGGGTACTTCTAGCAACTTTTATATGTTGATAGCTGGCAAGCATCCTCCTCACTTCTCTTCTCTTGGTGACAAGTCTAGACATAAAAGTCTTGTATACACTAATCAGTTATCCTGAAATATGAATAACTGAACTCTTTTAGTAGAAAATGATTTTCAGGATAACTTGATTAGTGTATACAAGATATTTATATCTAGACGAGAGAGAGAGAATTAGAAGAGGATGCTTTGCGCTATAACCATATAGAAGTTGTTTAAGTAAGATGATCAACTGGCCTTTGTCGGCACAAAAATAGTTATGTACAGGTATCATGATCATCAATTGTCAATATTTCCTAGATCATCTCAGAAGACTACTACATTAAATACTGGCCAAAGTCAACAACAAACGCTAGCCTTACCAGAAGATCATCAACAATACTTTAATTTGCATATGGTGATGAGCAATGGGAGCTGCCAACGTATCATTTCAAATCATGAGATCGTCGACAACAAGTCCTAGCCATGTACTGAAGCAACTGATCGCTTATACTATTATCTAGCTATGATATTGATCATGAAACAATGGTCGCACTCGCAGAACTGGAACGGACACAATAACAAGATGATGACTATTCATGAAAATCAATAAGACAGAGAAAGGTTAATTCTTTCATGAAGACCTAGTTTTAAAATTATCATCACCTCATCTTATCATGAACTAGGAGGAGCAACCAGCGCAGATGCATCAAGATCAAGTTTTACTTCAACCAAATTGTCATATAAGGAACCGAAAAAGAATATATAGATGTTGAGGAATATTTTGACAACATGAAGGGCGCCATCGGCACGGGAAAATCGAAGCTGGCCATCGACCTCGCCCTCAACTTCTCCGGCAAGGTCATTAACTCCGACAAAATGCAGGTGTCCAAGGGCCTGGACGTGCCAACCAACAAGATGACGCCGGAGGAGTGGAACCTGGTCCCCCACCACCTCATTGACATCGTAGGCCTCGACGCCGAGTTCACCGCCGATGCCTTCTACCGTGCCGCCACCGCCGCCATTAATAACGTCGCCACCTTTGGGAAGCTGCCGGTTATCAAGGCACTCGTTGACCACCTCGCCGGGTGGTCTGGTCGAGGTGGTGTGTGCCGTGCACCGCCCCAACGCCGTCTACCCTGTTGGCATCCATTGGTCCATTGGTGTGCAGGAGCTCAGTGAGACGATCACTGTCCGAAAAGAGGAGGTTTAAGCCTCGGCAATCGACAAAATGAAGGCCACGACATGCGATCTTACATGCTCCCAATGGGAGAAGATCCACCGGCTCGGGAGGAAGCCCGGGTGGGACATCCACTGGCTTGACACCACCGTGGCCTTGTGGGCTGCTGGTGAGGATAAGGCCGCAGCATGGATGAGCAATGTCACCAGACCCGCCTCGACCATTGTAGCAAGGTTCCTCGCCGGAGGTGAGCAGGACGAGGAGGGACTCCATGGGGAGGCCGCAACCATCTAACGCTGTCAGAATAGTTGTGGATGATCATAGTTATCAAGCTGATTTTAATGATTGTTTGGCAAAAAAATAAATGTTTATATATCTTTTTATTAATAAAAGAAGAACTCAATAATAATTTGAGATTAAAATTAGGAAAATCAACCAATCAAAATATAAAATTTTTTTAATGAAGTACAATAAAATTATCTCATGAAGATGGTCAATGGGTCCGAATCTCACTAACCTAAATTTCTTTTCAAAAAAATAATAAAATAATCTTTAATGGTAGAAAGTCACGAATTTGGACCCGATTAACTTAACTTCTAACCACTTACTAATGAGTGTTTGCTTAGTTGTGTTAAAAAAATATAATAAAAGAATCAAGTAATTATAATTTATCCTTTTATTTAAATATGATATATCTTTAAACTCAATCGGAATTTATATCTAAGGTATCAAATTATTATAGCCTATCACATTATTTAGTACGAGTTTATATATAAAATTGAAATTTAGTTAGTGTAGGTCACGCATGGCGCGATATCTTGCCTAATATGTAATAAACTCTTCTTCTTTTAGTGGCTCAATATTACGTTAACCTATTTAAGGACATATACAATTCACTTTAACAAGAACAAAGTTGAGCCGAACTATTTTACTGTCGATACAGGCTTATATATATGTTTAAAGTGTGAATCGAAATCTCTGGTTCTCCTCTAATCGAAAGAGATTTCAGTGCTCATCCATCCATCAATCTGGTAGTTGAAGTACCCCTTATTAGTAATGCTCTAAATTATGGATCCTTATTTTTAGAATTTTTTTAACAGCATTTAGAAAAAAATTTCTTTTATCTGATCGGTGGTTATGACTGCACCCAAATTTTCTTGAACCTGTTGCAAAAATTTAACCCAGTAGAGGTTGAAATTTGCACACCTATTTGAAGACAAACCAAAAATTATCTCCACCAAAGAACTCATTAGTTTCAAATCTTAGACGTCTCCTAGTGCTCTCTTCAATTGAAGATTACTTCCCTTTACACTAGAGCATTCTCTAGCAACTTGCATGTAAGATACAATAGATTCTTTTCCTTCAGAATGTAACAATAAAGAGAGTCTTCAATCTCTTTTCACACTACATGATCAAACCAAAACTTTGCTTCAAAATCAAGCTTTTCTTGTAAAAACTCAATAAAAATTACTAGAGACAAAGTGGGGAAGGAGACTCAAGAACACGAAATTTTTTTAAAATAAGGGTTTATAAAAGAAAAATGACGAAAGAAGGCGACCTGGTGCAAATAAGAGCAACCCATTGCACACTAGCGCCAAGGCGCAAGTGTCTATAAAACCCAGACGCTTTTAGCACCCTGACGTTGGGTTTAAAAAATTAATCCCAATACCACCTTGTTGAGTCATAAGCGTACGAGCAATTTTAGTGTTGGTATGTGGAAAGGGAGAGTGTTAGTGCCAAATCTGTGTTAATGTGATGTTTTGGCTGTTGTTGTGACTGTGGTCCGGTGTGACCGTGTGAGTGCTACTGCAGCTATTTTGAGTTACCAAGACCGGCGGAGTGCAACTCTGGTGTGCGTATACTGTAAATATATATATATATATATATATATATATATATGAATTTTGAAGGCAAGGTTTATATGCCGGTGAAAAAATAAGGAGAAATATTCATCTTTCGAGCATTGGCTTCAACATTTGTTTGTTCTTTCTCGTACCTCACAAGTGGTGCCACATTTTGTGTAGTTGGAAGACAAAAAGTTTAGAACGGAAGATTTGTGCCCTTAGACAATGATAAAATAGATAATATGGAGAAAATTAGCATTAACTAGGGGTGTCTATTGGGTCGGGTACCGAATGAAATCCAACCCAACCGAACTCTAATGGTAAGGTTTTGGATAATTAATAATAAAGTTTTGTTTGAGAAAAATAAATGGTCGAATTTGGTAATAGAGTGATGGGCATCCGGTGCCCGATACTCGATTATTTTATCACAATTTTAATTATGAAGATTAATCTCTCATTAACTTTAAAACTAAATATTTATTAATTAAATTATCAAATATCTTGTGTTTTTAAAATATTTTTTCACTTAACTTCACCCTTTAAAACATGCATTGTTATTATATACTTTGAATATTTTTCCAAACATGTAATTTGAATAGTTAAATAGGTATTTATTTAATAAATGGTTGGATTTGGTTTTTCCTAAATGATAAATGGTCGGTTTTTGTATTGAAAGTAGAAAGTTACGTTGAAATAGTTGGGTATGGTTTATACATTTAGCTTATATGGTAGGCAATACCTAACCAAACTCAACAGATAAGCACCACTAATATTAACGAGGGCATTCTTGTGTCACTTATATTTACTATGAGCCTTTGGCTTATAGGGATGGTGATTTAGGATTTGGGTACATCTCATACAACATTCACCACTCAATCCTAATCCCATTGTAGGACTAAGACTTGAAATACTATAAACTCATTAAAAACAAAAGTTTGTAACTTTCCATCGTACTCTGCCTTACTATTTCGGGTGCCCATTCCAAGCAGCTTTCACAATAAGAGATATTCAAGTCAATTTCGAGCATATATCCTTAAAACTCGTTCGATCTTGAGTTAAGATAGAATGAGTTTCGAGCTATTTAAGTCGAGTTCGAGCATAAGGCAAACTTAGCTCACTCACTCGTTTAGCAGCCCACTCAGACCAGGATTATTAGACAAGCCGAGACAAACTTGGAAACTTAGCTTGCGAGCCGGGCTTGACTCAACTCGTATAACAGAATCGAGTCAAGCTTAACGAGCTGAGCCGAGCCTAGAAACTTGGCTTGTGAGCCAGGCTCGGCTCGACTCGTTTAACAGAATGAGCTCGGCTCGAGCCTTATACAGCCCACCTGTCTCATTCTCAAGAGCCCAGGTGGGCTCCTGGGATTGGTCATTAGTGTTAGCCCACCCATCTGTTTCCCAGCTCATTGTGATGGGCTGCTGAGCACGCCACCATGACTCTAACTTTCTTATTTTATTAATTTCATATGGTCTAGCACTCCTTTTATAATTTTTTAATAAATATATATATTTATATATATAATTTTTATTAATTTTTATCCTTTATTTTATTAATTGATAAGTATATATATTTTATTAAGTTCGAGCCAACAAGCCGAGGAGAGCCCAACTTTTTTCCTCACTCGACTCGGCTCGTCTGCCATGCCTAATTTTAGATAATTAATAATAAAACTTACTTTGGGAGAGATGAGTACTCGATTATAAATAGTGATGTTTGGTAATTCAACGATAAGTATCTTGTAATCTTTATTAAATTATAATTTTAGTTATGAAGATTAATACCTTGCTTACTTTAAAATTAATATGTTTTAATAAAATTATCAAATATCCCATTTGTATATTTAAAATATTTTTATTTAGCTTCACTTTTTAAAACTTACATTATTATTGTATAGTTTGAATAAATGTTTTCCAAGCATATAATTTGAATAGTTAAATGGGCATATGTTTAAACCTGACCATTAATTAGAGTTTTGGTTATAACTTAATGGTAAATAGTTGGGTTTGACATTGGATATAGAAGTTAAATAGTTAATGATGGGGTTAATTTATAAATTTATCTTAAGTGGCGGGTTTGGTTTAGACGGTATCAACTAATAGACAACCCTAATCTGATCCTAGTCTAAATATTTTATATTTGATTTCCTCCCTATTTTCATATCCGATCTAAGTCCACCAAACTTATATCCGATCTGGGTCTATTAAAAATGTAAATAATATAAATTTTATTATGAAACGTGAGAAAAATAATTAATATAAAATATTTCTTTAATTATTTAAAATATATTTATAAAATATCAAATATTTGGATCTTATATGAATCAAAACACCAAGCCTAGAAACTTGGCTCTCGACTCGTTTAACAGAATGAGCTCGGCTCGAGACTTATACAACCCACCTGTCTCATTCTCAAGAGGCCAGGTGGGCTCCTGGGCTTTGGTCATTAGAGTTAGCCCACCCATCTGTTTCCCAGCTCATTGTGATGGGCTGCTGGGCACGCCACCATGACTCTAACTTTCTTATTTTATTAATTTTATATGGTCTAGCACTCCTTTTATAATTTTTTAATATATATATATATATATATAATTTTTATTAATTTTTATCCTTTATTTTATTAATTGATAAGTATATATATTTTATTAAGTTCGAGCCAACAAGCCGAGAGAGCCCAACTTTTTTCCTCACTTGGCTCGGCTCGTCTGCCATGCCTAATTTTAGATAATTAATAATAAAACTTACTTTGGGAGAGACAAGTGCTCGATTATAAATAGTCATGTTTGGTAATTCAACGATAAGTATCTTGTACTCTTTATTAAATTATAATTTTAGTTATGAAGATTAATACCTTGCTTACTTTAAAATTAATATGTTTTAATAAAATTATCAAATATCCCATTTATATATTTAAAATATTTTTATTTAGCTTCACTTTTTAAAACTTACATTATTATTGTATAGTTTGAATAAATGTTTTCCAAGCATATAATTTGAATAGTTAAATGGGTATATGTTTAAACTTGACCATTAATTAGAGTTTTGGTTATAACTTAATGGTAAATAGTTGGGTTTGACATTGGATATAGAGGTTAAATAGTTAATGATTGGGCTAATTTATAAATTTATCTTAAGTGGCGGGTTTGGTTTAGACGGTATCAACTAATAGACAACCCTAATCTGATCCTAGTCTAAATATTTTATATTTGATTTCCTCCCTATTTTCATATCCGATCTAAGTCCACCAAACTTATATCCGATCTGGGTCTATTAAAAATGTAAATAATATAAATTTTATTATGAAATGTGAGAAAAATAATTAATATAAAATATTTCTTTAATTATTTAAAATATATTTATAAAATATCAAATATTTGGATCTTATATGAATCGAAACACCAAGCTTGTGTTTGATACAAATATTTTTAGTTATATAATGTATCCAATCTGAATTAATTTGGATAAGATATAAATGAGTTGAACCTGGATTTGCAGATATGCAAATATCTAAAACCATATCTCTAGATGAGATGAGCTTATTCAGCGAAGTAAGAAATTTTATCACATCGCGCTTTGGCTAGTTTTATTTATATTTGTCCAATACAAGAGAATACCCACATTTTAGGGTACATGGGTACATGCAGGTCTTGGTTAATTTCTTTGTACTTAGAATAAATTTAGCTTGTTTACATTATAAATTTACACATATAAACACTACAAAAAGTGATTTTTCTCCACCCATTAAAAAAACTCTACAGAAAAGCTTCAGTTAATCGTACCCACACTTCCATAATTATTAAAATTAAATATATCAATTTTCTTATTTTTCTCCGCACTTAAAACCTTACCGGAGAAACTTTTAATCTAAGAGCCTATATTTAACATTTTTCCCAGCATTGTCCACGACTGCTTATCACCAAAAAAATACGTGTCAACGGTTGAGAAATTTTTTGGACGATGGAGATCTAACATGATCCAAATCTAAAGGATGAAAATTCTCAAGCGGTGGGTGTGCAGGTAATCTGCCCATCGCAGGGAAAATTAGCTCCATGAACAAGAGGTCAAGAATGGCGGTAACCACACCCTGCTCATAATATACCCAAGTAATCTGTTGACTTACACTTTGCTGTGCTGGTTCTAATGAAAGTCGAATTAAACCATGCCCAAAAACGAAAAGCCAATATTGTTTTTCAATCTTATCTTATCATGCAATAGTGAAAAGATAATTAGGCACGTCATTGAGTCATAACTTTTATCTGTAAAACCTTGTATTTGGCAACCAAACGCCATTTGCTTCAAATACGAAGATGCATTCAGTAGGACACATTAATTATTACGTATTATCCAGACTTTAACGTTGAGGTAATCCATGCACGAGCATTGTGAGACGTCCAATACTGTGCGTGTATATATAAGAGGCTGATACTTTCCACTTCCAGAAACATTTCCTTTGAGGTAATCAGCAGGCTTACATAGTTATTACATATTGAGCACAGAATACTTTTATTCTTCTTTTTTATCTCTTTGACTATATCTTTTTCTTGGAGCAGTTCTCTTCATTAATCCTTCCGTGTTTTTTAACTATTCTTATGTCTGCTAATTTGAGTGAGAATCTCTTACGACTATGTGTGACCGAATTAAATTTCACCAAATCACCTACTATTAAATGAGTCTGATAATTTTGTTATTTCAACATTAAGCGAATACTTTAATCTATACTTATCTCACTTTGAATAGGTCTTACAGCCAACATTAGCTGTAAGACCTAGTAGATTATTTTTTGACCAGTTATACTGCAATCACTTTTATGTCCATTATTTTTGCTTTTAAAGACAATTTCTTATAGAATAATATGTACCTCAGGCTTTTTTTCCTTTCAATAATATTTTTTTTGCAAGTACATCGTCTATAGAGATTTGCGTAACACGTTTTCTTTACATTATTAGCCTTTTTTTCTTGAACTTCGACCATTTTTTTTACTATTAGACCGCCATTTCACTGCGAGAAAAATTTAAGCAGTGACGATAAAATCCATCACCGATGTGAAGGAAATTTAGTATTTA
>JAURVB010008409.1:0-18810 GCA_033002965.1 Piper betle | reverse complement strand
AAAGAACTGAAATTTAAAACATACAACAAATATAATTTGAATAAATGATGAAAAAACGCAACATTAAAAATGTAACAAATTATTCCTTGTTCATTTGCATTGCAACTAATAAACCACCATTCAAATTAAAAAAAAAGCTTAGAATGATAAAGTTGTACAGCTTTGAACTTTGGCAAAGATCGGCAAAAGGCCAGCCAACAAATTCAACATGCAGGCAGTCTTCATTACCTAATTTTACCTGACAATTGAGGCCTTCAATTCCCTTTATCTGGCATAGCGTATTAAATCTCACTGCCAGAACAAACCTAAAGTAGTGCTAGCTCTATTTTTCCTTTCAGTGAAAAAATCTTTTCTTCAATGAGAAAATTCTGTTTAACATGCCTCATCAAACCCAAGTTACAACAGAATCTTTAGACAAAACAATTATCTCGTAATAAGAAAAACTTGTGCGAAGAAATTTAGGAACTCAGAACAGTAAGAAAATGTGCAAGTTCTTCCATTCTGGGCTTATGTGAGCAGATTAGAAGCACATCATTATTGTGAATTCATTATTGATAGATACTGTTCTTTTGTCATATTAATGTCTCTCGCCGAATTGGTGAGCTTTCAAGGCACCAAAGCCAGTAAGAACGTTGGATTATCCCTGAAACTCTTCCATTAAGCCCTGAAAATGATAATTTCAATATCAACGATAACATGAGAAACAATGAGACCACAAGCTCCATGACTTACCTGTGAAATGAATGGTTCAGCATCAGTGCACCTCAGGGAGTGTACAGAATGACGCAAGAGAGTAATTGTCTGATCACCAAGAGACACATCACCAATATCATCAAGTACACGAACCTGGATGTAAGGATCCTTTGGTGGAAGTTTATCCTGGTGACAATGAAGGAGATGTTCAAATAAGCAAAGATAAAGAACTGCGAGAATTGAAAGCCCATACAAACAGTATGTTGAATACATGTCCAGCATTATAATATTTCAACCTGTATGACTAAGTAATATGCGAAAGATGCAATTTCCAATACTTTTTTCACATGTGGCAGGAATAACTTCACAAGCAAAAGAGTCAAAATCATCCAAATAATTGCATGCAAAAATACATGATATTTAAATGTTCTCAGCAGTCAGTTTAATCCGGTGAAATGTGATGTTTATAGTGAGTTACAGATACATCAATTGTCCGGTTTCAAGCAGCATTTTATTGGCAATCATTTACAGTGCAGGTCATTTTCCATGTCAGAGTATTGCATCATGTGTATGCAACAGAAAAAGGCATACCACAGTCAAATCTACATCCATGTCTGACATGTATGCCTCTATAGCTGAGGAATGACTGTTAAAATACTCTTCTTCTAAGTGACTTAGCTTCTCTTTAATCCCATGGGGAAGGATGGGACCAACATCCCACCTGAAACTATGGATAATTTCAGCACGATTATACCTGTAAAACCACATTTTTGTAAAGGGATATAAGACAAACAAAACGAATAGAGAATAGAAAAAGATTAAACTAGCTTTAACCATGAAAAATATAACACAAAAAATTTTCTGTGACAAGTAAATTAGCAATAATTGGATCTATAATCATACACATAGGCCATAAGGCACCGTTTATTTCGAATCAAGGAAAGGTGATGGATGACAGCACCAAAATGATCTGCATTTTGAGCTGTTTGTATGTCCAGTCCATCATCCTGAATTTTCCTGTTGACATGAAAAACATTACAAGTAGATACTGGGAGCTTTAGTTTCATATCTAATACTAGGACATTACATAGAAAACCTTCAAACATTACCTCATCAAAGACTGAAGCTGAAGATGATGCTCATTACACTCTTTGATTGTTTGATCAAATAAGTCCGTCTAAGTTAAAAAAAAAAATCACACATACGCACAATGAAGCATGTGCCAATAATGAATAATCCATGGATAAAAGTCCATATGCTGATGAGATTTTGTTTTATCAAACCAAACGGAAAGAAATGAAAAAACATTTGCCTTAAAGACATAGACGGGGAAAGTACACAAACATTGGATTTTTAGAAGACGAAAACTATAATTTAAAACAACACTTTATGCTACAAGCTTCAGATGAAAATTACAAGCCCTGAAACTGAATATTGCCCATTCACCAATGCCACATCATGGTAAATAGGAAAACAAAAAAGAATACACGAAATATTCTGCACATCATGGTCAAACCAATTAATAGTAACTACCTTGTAGGTTTGCCATGTAAAATAGACAAAATATGACATGTTTACAACAATAGGCGTACAAGACCACAAAACCTGTGTTTTTAAAGACGTTAAAGGGTTGATTTGTTTTCAGGTATGCAGCAAGAAACATACATGGAAACCATTCAGGTGGCCATGCTCGGTGCTGGCAAGTTCTCCCAAAAGTTGGGCACCTCTCTTTCCATACATAATAAGTCAGCTGCAAATCAGGAAGAAAAAGGCAAGGTATTAGTAATAAATTTGAATAAAAAAATGTGAAATGTCATCGACTATTAAAATATGGGCTGGCCAGTATATTAAAGAATCGTTGACGAATCAATACAAACAAACTACAAAGAGAAAATCCAATTAATCTTTGAAATGCATGACACACTAATGTATAATAATGCGCTTGGGAAAGATTTTATTTTTTCAAATTAGTCCCAAAATTCAAAACGGAAGAAAATTTTCCTTTGATTTTTGTAGTGTTCGGATGAATGTTTTGGCTTCTGAAAAAACAAAATTATACTCATTAGCAAATTTTGTTGTTGGAAATAAATGAAGGCTACCCTAAAGTCCTAAAAGTTCCATGTATTTGAATTCATAGACCCAAATAAAGTGCCTTATTAGCAAGTTGAGGACAAAATGTCAAAATCAACCCAATAATAATCCAACAAAAATTTAAAAATTTATAAATTATAATAGCTAACTATCAAATCATTTTTGCCCCAAAGGTTTTATTTCAAAAACTATATGAACAAGTAGAACTAGCAGAATATGGACAAACCAATTCAGATCTCTGCATTCAGATTAAAGAAAAAAAAAGGAAACAAGTAATAATGCTATTTCTCCTGTGCCACCATTACCAAGAAAAGAGTGCCCAACCAATAGAATGATAAAATTAGATACCTCAAACCCTTTCCCAACCAACAAAATTTTTGATCCAACAACATGGAAAGACAAAACTACTACAAAAAAATGCACATCTTGCCAAGAATATATATATAGATTCGCCCAAGAAATTACTCACAAAGACAAACAAATAAAAAAGATCGAATCTTGAAATGCATGCGTTGCAGCCGGGACTTTACCGGCGTGCTGGTGACGACGGCGGTTGAGAGGGTCAGATACGGAGGAGAAAGTTGAAGGAAAATGGCGCTTAAGAGTTGAGCTATATTTAGTGGGGTGCGATATGTCGGGATATTACCCTGGTTGCATAAATCGGCCGATTCCGTGCGGAATCGGCCGATTTCATCGGATCGGCGTCGCGCCGATCCGATTTCGGGGCCGAATCGGGCGGCCCCGAATCGGCCCCGGAATCGGCCGAGTTCGGCCGATTCCGACCGATTTAAATCGGAATCGGAATCGGCCGATTTAAATCGGAATCGGTTTTTTAGGAAATTACCAAAATACCCTAGGTATGATTTTTATTAAATTATTTAAGCATGGGTAAAATGGTAATTTGGATTTTAAAAACCTAAAATCAAACCCGCTCCCCCGACACCGCCGCCGCTCGTCCGCCCGCCGCCGCCCGGTTTCCGCCTCCGCCGTGCGGCCCCGACTCCGCGCTCGCCGCCGACCGGCTGCCGACCTCGCCGCCGACCTCGCAACGTCGCCGCCCACCCGTGGCCGGACCGAATCGGGCACGCACGAATCGCCGCCGACTCCGCCGCCGGCTCCGGGCCGCCGACGGTTCGTCCGGCCGGGCTGCCGACATCGACCGGGCTGCCGACATCCTCCGACATCGCCGCCGCGAGACTCGCCGCCGACCGGGCCGCCGGTGGCGGCGAGGGAGTAAAAATCGCACGGTGGCATTCTTGTAATTAAAAGTTGACTCGAGTCTAACTCGAGTCAAAAATAATAATTAATTCGAAATAATTTAAAAAAAATCTTAAAAAATATTTAAAAATATCAAAAACTATAATACACAGAATAATATCAAAATAACATCAATACTTAATTTTAATATATTTATATTATAAATTGTCAAATTATTATATATAACTGATTAAATTAATTTGGACCGATTCAACTGAACCGATTCCTGGCCGATTCAGACCGATTCCGATTCCGATTCCGATTTATGCAACCATGGATATTACATACCATATATTTGCCGATTATCATACATAAGTATAATATATGTATTGCAAAACTTTAAAAAGCATAATATATTTTGGTGAATAAAGAATTTAAATGAGTTTTTTACCAAAAAACGGAAAAAATCTTTCATAATATCAAAAAAAATTATCTAAAATACTTTTACTTAAAAAATTAGAACAGATTCAACTAAAAAAACTCTATAGGAGGGTGCAACCATGCCGCCTCTGTCGCCCGAGTATGGGTGGCTAGATCCAAAGGGTAACCTCATTTAAAAAATTAAAATAAATTCAATTAAAAGAAATTCTAGAAAGGCGACCAAATCTTAGGCGCCCAAGATTTGGGTGGCTAGATCCCAACTACCCAAGACCATGGTGGCACTGCCCTAAGCCAGGGGCAAGATCTGGTTGTCGGTAGGGGTTTATTTTTTTAGAAAAAGGTTATGCGGCTAGATATGATGCAGTATATATATATGATAACACTTATTTATTATTAAAATTCTAAAATTATCATCATAGACATTTAGTAGGTACTAATTTTCTTATAAGTATGTTTGGTTAGCATAAAAATTGTGTAAATGAAAAAAAATTATGAGAAATGAAAATGCAATAAAATAAAATGACATAAAAATTTTTTAAAATTTATTTTACATATTTAAACAGTAGAAAAATAAAATTAAAAAATTCATTTCCATATATATGCGCCTCTAAAATTTCTTTCAATTTCTTTTATTTTTTTAAGAAAATTTAACTTTGTAAAATTTTTAAATAAATTTATTTTAATTAAAATTAAAATTTCTTTTAACCAAATTTTAAGACAATTCATACGTAATAAAATTTTTGACTTCTAAATTTTGTGTATTTTATGCGATTTAAAGAGAACCAAACAAATCCATAAGTGATTGGGTCTTATTATAATTATAGTTGTAAGCCCTTATAATTAATTATTATAAAAAATATTTATTAAAAAAATAATTAATTTTATATTTCTGTGATAGCGTGTCATAGGTCAAGCTGTATAGCAGAATTGCGTATGAGAATGGAATTTTACACTACTTATATATACTACATTTTGGGTCATCCACATTCCATAGCAAGTATCTATTTGAGCTAAATGTAAACATCAGAAGCTGTAGATTACACGACATTACATAGAAAACCTTCAAACATTACCTCAAAATAATTCTTTTAGATTATTAAAATTAAAGTTCTAGACGCTGTAGATAAAAAATAATAAATTTAGATTATTAAAATTGAGGTTCAATAAACCGTAGATAAAAAGCAGTAAATTTTAAAAGAAAATTGTTTGTCTTGGATTATGCGTACTTCCAGAAATAAAGCTGGGTTAGTACTACACCAAAATAGCCATGGCATGAGCGCAGCCCAAAATGACAATAATCTTAGTTACATAGTTAATATAATAAATGAGAGATATTTAAGTAAAAGATTAACTCACATAACTCTTTCATGTTTTACAAGAATGTATTTATCAATTTATACCTTATTCTATCCTACATAAAATAGAAAGAAACTGATTTAATAGGCTTGTTCATGTCGCATGTCATTTGGATGCCAACTTCAATTTAATATGTCGAATAAAGAACACTAACATTCAGTAGAAAGTAATATATAAAGTGAATTTCAAATTCATAAAGTCTTGTTGAGATGTTAATATGTTAAATGTTACACCACTGTTAGCATGTTATTGTGACTGTTCTTTAGACATTTAGGAGTTTGAATTCATAAATTTAATTGCAAGAAAATAGGGGACAGTTGTTGTAACTATGCAGCCTAAAATGCAAATTAATGGATTAAATCATTTCTTCAAAAGTGATTAGTAAACTTAAAGATTTATAATCCATTCCCACTTATAAATAAGATCTTACCCAATATGATATTAGATATTGACTAAATTGAAGGATTTCATAATTGTACTAAACTAATTAATTTAATCTTTCACTCTTTCTAATGTTCAACCTTCTAGCCATTGAAATATCCTTTGTATTCTTTTCTCTATGTTTTATTTCATTGTTTTATCTTATGGCAAAGGGAAAAACTACCATGTCTTCCACTAACACCAGCTCCCTAAGAGCAACTCCTTATCATTTGTTGACCTTCTTAGTGGTATTGCTATCACTACCACCGAGTTGTATAGGAAAATTACCTTCAGTTGTCTGCTACATTCTGGACCCTCCTTATTTCTAAGGAAAACCAAAGTACATTGAAGTGGAGCCCGGAGATACTACCATTTTAGAATGGAATGAGGATGCTTAAGTTAGGTCATGACTTTGAATTCCATGGAATCTCACATCGGTTGTGATGTGATATTGTTGGACAATGCATACGCTATTTGGAAATCAATATATGAGACCATAGCATATGAGAGCAATATCCGAAGGGTTTATGATGTTTGTGAAGAGGTATTTCTCTCTAAACAAAGTACTAAATCTTTTCTTGAATATTACAGCTTTATAAGAACTAGGTGGGAAGAACTCAATATATATCATCCCTATCCAATAAATATTGAGATCTAGAAGAAGCAGAGATAGGAAATCAAAGTGGTGTCCTTCCCGTCTGGTTTAACTTCCCTGTGTACATCAGCAAGAGATCAGATACTCACAAGTATTCACTACCTAGTTTGCATGCTATTTTTTCAAGATTATCAAGGCTATTTCTTGAAGAGGAAAATATTTGTAGATGTTGAGAATTCTGCAAATATCACCAGCACTCGACCTCTCTTCACCTCTCTAATAGAGGGAGAGGCAGACATGGAAGACGTAGAAATAAAATTTCCAGGGATCAAAGGCATTGTGATTATTGTCAAGCGTGTAGACATATTGAAGACAGAGAGGGGTTATGTATATCCTATTTGCTATGAAGATTATATTGTCATCACAGGAAGTGACATGAAGGGAATTGCTGAAATTGAAGTAGATCTATGCTCTAAATTAAAGATCAAGGACTTGGGAAAGTTGTATTTTCTAGGAATTGAGATGCAAAGAAGTAATGAGGGCATAGTTCTATGTCAAAAGTATGTTGTGGACTGGGTGGCCCTAAACTTTTAGGAACTCTTCTTCAAACCTCTATCAAGTTGGAGCCAATTCAAGGAGAACTACTACAAGACTACAAAGTATAGATGTGACATCCCGTCTAATTTTATAACCAAGCCAAGTGTAACATCTTAATTCGGCCCGCCAACGAACCAAATCAAAATGATAAGCTTTTAGATGCTAATTCATAACCCATTAAGATACAATACAAACGTATAGGGACCTCAACCACTTAGGGTGTCAGAAGACAAAAACTTGAAGGAATCTAATGTGCAAATAAAACACACAAATGAATGTACAGACTCTTATGGTTGGACTCATTCAATTAGGACAACCTATATGAGTCTAAGTTACAAAGGATACTAAGATTTCTGAAAAAAAATTCTGCAGTGTCCCCTGTAACTAGGATGCAAGAAAAATGTTCACAACTTGTATAAATTCACAATTTATAAAAACAGACAGAGCATTCACTTTTATTATATTTCAGGCACAAAAACATTGAGGAGGTGTTTCACCTTGTTCACATCACTTTCACAAGTCTTTTACAACATATTTTTACATTCATTTGTTTGTGTGATATTCACATGAACTCTTCTCTTGCAAAACAAAGCCCATAAGCTCCTCCAACCTATATTTCTTCTTTGCTCTGCTTCAAGTAACATGGTTTAGTGTACATTGAATTTATTTAGCTTTGAGTTCCAAGATTCCGAGGCTTGTAGAATTCTTACACAAATAGGTTGGACATGCGTGCCCCATAGTGTTCCGTCTATAAAACAGAATTATAAAGTTAAAAAAACAAAACAAAGATGGAGAGATCTAGTTTGCATTTCAAAATGGCCCATGGCCCCACAATCTAGACCAAAACTCTATAGCCAATATTAGCACCGCAAAACAAGGAGGGAGATATACAACAAAAATAAAAGTGCCACAAACACAAAACAACACACAACCCAGCCTCCTCGTGATTCATGCACTTAAGCCAAGTAGGCCAACGTCATGACAACTCACCTATGTATATATAAGAAAATGCGTCAACAATGAGTGTAACTAAGTCCCAAATAACTAATATTAGAAATTAGCAAAACTGGCAAATGGGCAACTCATTGTCCATGGGAAAACTGAAAATAAAACAAAGACTTCTCCACACACACACACACACACAAACAATCATAATCACAAAACAACTGATAGGGCCTAATCACAATTACTGAGATATCCACACACAGGAACTGAAAAAATCAATAGTAATATATTGGTACTATACATGAACTGAAATCTTGTCGACACCATTACATGCCTATGGCCAATAGGGCCTACTTCATCACTAAAGAAACATTAGTATGATTCAGATATACTCGAGGGAGAGCATGCATATGTTCTAGTAGGGGTACAATACTCAAAAATTATAATCACACAAATAATCACTAACCAAGCATGACACATGGGTACTGACCAGGCCCCTTGGTTAGCATCCACCATGCTTGTGCAAAAAATCTAAAAACAAACAGTAGGTATAAGGTCTGGGTAGATTCAAATCAAATAGCGTTAAAGTGCAACTTTTGAGCTGGATCTCAATTTTTAGAAAACCTATTAAGGGATCTCAACTTTGAAGTTTTGTTAATTTGAAATATTGATAAGATGACCATTAGATGGAGAGATCTAATAAAATGACACTAACTACATCTTACGGTGATAAAACAAAACACATATATCTAAGCAATAGATCAAGCAGAGAGAGAGAGAGAGAGAGAGAGAGTCCTAACCGGCATGAGAAGTGATCCCGTCCTATCACTGCAAGCTCGACTCCGAACGGCTTAGGAATGTAGACCATTGCTCAAACCATGTAATGATACATGCGTACAATGGAATGTAATAATCCTAGATGCAACAAATGACAAGGTATGCAACGCCTAAAATGAAATACATCACACATCACATCAATTACATGTTGAGCATATAACAACTGCACGACATTTTGACAAATCAAATAAGGATGTTGAAATGAAGATCTTAGTATTTTAGGAACACATATTAGCATTTAACCAGTGTACTTAAATTCTAACTTAAGATATCGAAATACCCGAAAACCTTAGGGCAATTTACATGAGGTACCTGACATGCTAATTGAGAATAAAATCTTGATAAAATTATGAAAAGTAACTTATGGTACTGGTTAAATTATTTAACTTAACCTTTGTTATAATTCAGTCATAGCGACTTTGGATTAGAATAAGTTGAAAGATAATGGATTGTAAAGTTCCGGCAAGCTCTGATGGAACCATTTGAGATATTGAGTCAAACCCACATCCATACCCGTTAATATAAAGATTAATTTATTATTAAAATAATTGAATAATGTTTAATTAATTAGGAGAATTATGTTAGTTATTGTTTAACTTAAGATTTCATACCGAAATCAATTTTATGACCAAACAAGGGTTAAATTATTATTATTTTAATCATTTAATTAATTAACTAAAATGGCACTCAAAACAAGGTAGCTTGAATGTGGTCCAAAAATTATAAAATTTTAATCATTTTATAGTTTCAACCATTATTAAATAGATTAGTCAGTAGATTTTATAAATTCAAACTGATACAAATATTTTATTAGCAAAACAACAATAAAACAATAAAAATCACATTTTTATCACGAAATCAACAAGTATATAACTATATATACATAATATGATGATGGTCTAAATATCTACATGCCTAATCAGGGAGTTCTACATACAAATAATATGATCATGCACAAAAAACGAAAAGAAACTGGGGAGAGAAGAGCATACCTCGATGAGGAAGGAAAAAGGAGGAGGAAGGGAAGGAGAGAAGGAGGAAAGGAGGGTGACACGTGGGTGGCACAGTGACAGTGGCTGCGGCTAGGAGGAGGGGAGGAAGAGGGGAAGAGAAGAGAAGAGAAGATGGGGAGAGGAAGGCAATATGGATAGGGTTTTATCAACCTTTCCCCTCAACACAGCACAACAGCGCTGGCCACACAAGGAACACACCAAGTGTGCACACTAGTGTCACGACGTTAGAGATGATGGGGAGAAGAAGGCGGCACGTACAAGGTTTTATCAGCCTTGGCCCTCGACACAGTGCCATAGCGCTGGCCACACACAGAGCACACCAAGTGTGCACACCAGCACCACAACACTGGAGAAGATGGTGGCACAAGCAGAATTTTATCCAGCCTTGCACCTCGACAGCGCCACAATGCTGGCCACACGCAAGCGTGCCAGTGTGCACACCAATGCCATGACACTGGAGAAGATGGGCAGAAGAAGGCTGCATGGGCAAGGTTTTATCAGCCCTACCCCTCGACACAGTGCCACGGTGATGGCCACAAATAGAGCATGCCAAGTTTGCACACCAGCGCCTCAGCCTTGAGGCCCAACACTGGCCTCAGGAACAGGACCGAAACATGAAAAATAGGGGAAAGGAGGGGGAAAGGTGGAAATAAACTGGGTGATTTGGGAAGCTTCTAGGGCATAAGTATGGCTACAAGGTATTTTTAGAATGCATACGACATGAATCTAAGCGCGACCACACACACAACCACGGGCCTAACTCTACTCTACACAACCAAACAACCTATGTACCGGCTTGGCAATGAGGTCGATTAGAACAACTCCGTGTTGAACACGTCCAATGCTTAAGCCCACAATACCACATAAGAGATCCGACTAGTACCAAACCGATCACATGCTACTTGGATTGAACCAACAACAAACTGGCGTAAAACACCAAGCCGACGTGCCAGGTTTTACACCGGGGTCACTTTTAATCCGAAAACCCAAACCCAAAAATAATACAAAATAGCGTTCATTAATTAACACATAATTACTAGAATAAGTCATCGCTATTAATATGTCAAAAAGTGCAAATAATAATTATTCAACTATAAATAATGTGTCCATAACACTAAACAATAATAATAAGCAACATAAATATTATATCTATTTTCAACTATGAATAATATAATATAAACTAACTCCCATGAATCGTTCCAAGTTCCGCTGCTAATAATGTATAAACAAATAATAAAATACTATGAGTCCAAAATAGCTATATAAGCTAACGAGTAGTCCATCTGTAGAGTCCACCAAAGTTAAGGTGTCTGCCAGACTTCATTCTGAATAGACAACAAGTTGGGGTAATTTGATTGAGATAACTGAATTATTTTTCAGTTATGATAGCCACTATCTATTTAATAACCATTTTAGACTTTGCAGAAGCCACCCAAATAAGTCATAACTACCATCGTCTATACCCTTTGATGTAAATTTGAAGGTTTGGATCTGATGTGCATTGGGTGTGTTGGGAATGACGTGTCACATGCACCATAACTTCAGACTCCACCACCGTTGTCTCCTACAAAAGCTCATTCTTAGCTAGTTGTTACCTATTGAGACAATTCTACATTAGTAATTAAACCACTAATGTGATGACCCGCCCAAAATAACATGTGGGCTAGGGTCACTTTTATAAAACAATACATGGAGTAGTAAATAACAATAGAGCATGTAACAAATAACAATTAATTAACCCAACTTAATGATTAACCGCAAAACTTAAACAAGTAGATTAATATGTTGTTTAATTGTAGCCAAATATAAATCATTTCAACTAGTCTAATATGTCCAATAATATATCAGAGTCACAAAAATTTATAAGTAAAGCAATAAAATGCATAACAATCCCCCAATGACTGAACCATGTTCCACTACTAATAATATATATAACGAAAATAATCAATCAAGTCCAACTAAATAATCACTAATAATTATTTAGTAGAGTACACCGTTGCTATCTTCCTCGAAGGTACACTCCCAGCTAGTTGTTACTTGTGGAGACAATTACACGTTAATAATAAAATCATAGAGTTTACGCTTAACCCCTGCCCAACAGATTTGATCGATCTGACAAACATAATTTCTATTCATGATCATAAGCGTCACCACTGTCCCACAGTGATGGCAATACATCTAATCCCACCTAGACTCTGGTGCCCAAGTGTGTACTGAGCTATGTCGGTTTCCAAACTTCGGAACCTTAGACCATATCTTTCAACTAGGAAAACAAAGCCTCGACTAATCATTGGCTATATAGTGTATTAATTACTTATCACACAAGCTATATGTACCTTAAATGCCTCAACGGTTATCACTTGAACTAGATTGTGAACATTTCCTCAAATCCCAAATTATATATTAATGTGAGCATTCGATTAACTATATGCAATGTCATGACATGGAATGCATGCACAAACATTCACATCAATCAAACATGCTTTGCAAGTGTAATACTATAGACACAAGTTTAGAGGGGAAGAAATAAAGAGAGAAAGAAAGAGGAGGAGGAAGAAAGTTGGAGAGTTAGAAGTTCGGATTGGGTATACTTTGTTAAAGTTACATTTGCCAACTTTTTAACTTTTGGATTCTAGAGAGAGTACTATAATGAGCGATTGTATTTGTATCTGTTGAGTGAAATTGTTGTAAATAATTGTGTTGAACTTATGAGTTGTAACACTAATTGGGTGTGATTAGTGGGTGTATGCTTGCACTAGTGTCCAAGGTGTACTCCTTGTTAGGGGTGGTGTGATTGTTGTAAGTATGAGTTGGCTTGTGAAATCAAGCTTGAGGTCAGAGTGGTGAAGGATAAATAGGTGGCATGTGAAGCTAGCTGGCTTTGAGTTGAGCTTAGTGAAGGACAAGTGGTTAGCTTGTGGAATCAGGTTCGGGTGGAGCTTGGTGAAGGACAAGTGGTTGTAACACTTGGATTTGTAATAATCAGTTTGGCCATACTGAAACATAGCAAGACATGCCTAACCGTACAACACGGTGGGATAGAAGAGAAGAGCAGAGATTTTGAACCACTTAAAAAATTCACGTGTTTGTATTTATTACCTTATGTTGATTGATCTATTTCGATTAACTTATTTGTCTTAAATTTTATGTATAGTTTGATAAGTTCACCAACACATGAAATCAGTTACAAAATTATTAACAAATCTATTGTTGATTTGCTAAATTTAGAATCACATGTTTCGGTTAAGTACTTATAGTTTGAATCACTTCATATTCCATGATCGGTTTTAATTGTGATTGCTTGAACTCTTTTAAATGGATTAACCACATTGGTGTTAGTGTTTTACCTTCTATCCGATCCTAACAAATCGACAATGGTAATATAAATACAAAGGAATAAATAAAAGAGATTGCAATTGCCTTGAATCATAATTGTTGAAATTAGTGGCTTAGAAAAAAAAAAAACAAAGTTATGAGAGGAGGGCAAGGCAAATAATGGTTAAGAAATATTGTTCTATCCTTATTTATATGGGTGAAAAGAGTACATTATTTTAGGAGAATGGTAAATCACTTGCAGAGACATGAAGACCAGGTAGTTCCAAGGTTGCTTTTGATAGCAAGGGACTCTTTTTGAAGGAGACGATAAGGAGATGTAACAATTGAGGAAAGTGACGAAATTGGTTTACCCTCCACAAAACATCATGTAGTCTTCCCCTTCTTATAGATTAGAGGGGATTAGATACGTGTGTGAACTGACTATTTAAATGAATATCTTATATATCTAAGAATATAATATTTAGATCAGAATATGCATTTAGGATAATTGATCTTTATTTGATTAAGATGTTTGGTATATTTTATAAAAATGTATGTTTAAATATAAATAGGTGAATAATCATAAATTTTTTGAAAGTTAAAATTTGTATTATTTAAATTTTTTAATGAGATTTATTAGATTAGATATAGATTTGATATAGGGTCGACAAATTGAGATGCAGCGTAGTGAATAAAACGGTTAACCAATAGAGGTGGAAATGGACGGATATGGACATGACCAAGGTGAATTGAGCAAAGTATCCCTGAGAATGGAAAAAAAAATTTTAAGTAGCTATTCATATCAACAAGATAAATATTTACATTGTTGCAGCAGGGGTCGAGTTTGCCGAAGCAATAGCAAGTCTTCCTTTGCATGGTATAGACCTTCAAAAATGGCTTGTTGAACGAATCCAGTTGACTCAAATCCATTATAGTTTTTCTGTTTTCTGCCCATCTTTTTCCCAACATAAAGTCGTATGCAGTGTGATGGCTGCTCTATCCTGTATCTATAAGAAGCTTATATGACTATCTTTTCTTTTCCAGCTGAAGGCAACTCCACCTTGCCTGGATAGATAGTTGCCAGGATGGTGCTACTTTGCTTGGTACTTATCAATGGGCATTTAGATCAATACAGAATGTTACGTCCATCTGATAATGTAAATCATCGTTGTCTGCTGCTAGGAGTGTTATCTGATCGTTGGCTGCCTTTGTAATTTGGTCACGAGAGGTAGTTGGTGGCATTTGGAGCGTGAGTTGCCGTTCACTGTGTCGACTTTTATGAATTAGAAGTCGTGGAACATGTTACTTGCCTCAGAAGGCAAATGCGAGAAATTTAGAAAATTTGTCGCAGAAATGTGTCTGCATGCGTTGTCGCTGACATTCGCACTGACGCTTCGTGGAGAGAAAATGAACATGGGTGGTGTGTTGTTTAGATCTATTCAACCATCTTTCCTCTTTTTCTTTTAAAGATATGCGTCATTGGTCATTGTGCTGAACATCATTTGTGATTTTTTCTTTTTGTCAGTTTGAGCATGACATTTGAGTTCGACTCATTCTCAATCAACTTTGAAAAAATATTTTTTTTGTAAATGTGGTTTGTATAATATTTTCCTTGCCCCTTAAAAATCGCCATTGATTATTGTATCTCCCGTGTCGTGTGGGTGTTTTAGGCTGGCTTTAGAGTAGGGGTTTGGTTAGGTGGTTAGTTGATATGAGCAGCTTAATCAATAATCGGCTAATCGAGCTGGGTTTTAAACACTGTGGGCTTGTTTGTAAGGGCCTATTATGGTTTGGAGGTAACAAGCCCGTGTTATATTATATGCGATGGACATGCGCTATTTGAACATGCTAGTGTTCAAGGGTTTGTTTAGTTGATACGAAGGTAAAATTATATAAAATTTAGTTTTAGTTATTACTTAAAAATAGCAGTTATAAGTAATATATTAGCTAATATATAAAACCTCATCTCAAAAGTTTTCCTCTATTTTTTAGTACTTTTGGTGAGATATTAATTTGTTGTGGAGAAATTAGGTCACTTGAAAAAGCTAGTAAGATGCCGTGCTATGCAGGGTTCTTATTAGCGCTGAACTCTTATTCAATAAATTAAATAACTCTCATTTAATAATTAGATTGAATGCAATAATTTGATGTCTCTACGGTTTTAGGTATGCTCTAATTTTAAAGAGAGTTAAGTGACAAGATAAACTTAAAAACTGAAATATAATATAATATAATTTATTTTATTATTTTATTATATTTTAATTGATTGAATCTTTTACTTCTCATCGTAGACCAATTTTAATTCTTTTCATTATTAATAAGAATAAATTATTTTTAATTTGTAATAGAACACTCTAAAAATCTCATTCATATATTTTTTAACACTACAAATATAAAAGGTGAGTGAGAGTGTGCGTTGCCTTAAAAACAAAAGGTCTAAATGACAATTTGTGGTCAAGCCAGAGGAAGTGTAGACACCGTGCATATGAGATGATCAATAGTAAACGAAAATATTATATATATATGTATGTACAAAGAGTAAGTAGTTCAAAAAAACAGAGGAGAATGAGAATGCCCAGAGTTGGGAACAATAACATGATACATATGCAGACACACATGAATGTATGACAGCTTCCTTTTTAATTGATGGGTTGGCTACACCGAGTGGACTCCAACGAGGCCGGCGCCGACCCCTAAAGACTCGCTGGCGTACATTCTACAGTATCTAATATAGCACGCCTCTTCCTTTCCTCGTCCACATTCCATGCAACTCTACTCCTCGCTAAGCTTATTATATATGTACACAACATGCATATATAATCATGTTCATATATGTAATCATATTTTTTATTCATGATATATGGAGGTGGGTGCTGGATACTCAATATATATCTTTGCTTGATTGACACCTTGATAATTATGAGTAATTTCATTATTTATGGCGGATATTAGGTATGACATAATTATCTTTTTTCTTTTTTCTTTTTGTTGGAAACATAATTTTGATATCTACCATACACGTTAATGTTATTATCAGCCACAACCGATATAGATTATTGCATGAGCTACCCCTCAAATTTAAGCTAATTATATTAATGTGTATCTATATATGGGAAGGGAGAATACATAAATAAGTTCATAATTAACTATTGTCTAGTTTAGACATTAATATTAGCACTTTCTTTTAGGCTTTAAATTTAGAAAATTATTATTTTACCAATTTTTTTAAAAGTATTATTATTGTAATTATTTTGAAAATTTAGATGAAAAGGTTAAAAATATTTGAATATTGATTTGATAATTTAAAATTATTATAACTTTGTATTTTTCTTTATAAATATCAATTGGACGTATAATAGCACAGATTTATATATCTATTATTACGAAAAGGCAAAGACAAGAAATTATAATATAAAAAAAAACCTTTAATGGGTAGATTCCTAAACCCACAAATTTAAGTTTATAGAGCACACAGTCATGTTGATATTGAGCCCAAATATATCACAGAAGATACTTTGATAGTTTAAGATCCTAAACTACACCTACATGTGTAAGTTGGAAGCCTGAAATCTGGGCAGGATAAAAGATTTGATTAAGGAAACAGATTAAGTCAATCAACATTGTGATTTACAATCCTTAAAAGTCTAAAATGGATCTTAATCTCGCTTCTCAAGAAGGTTTAGACTTCTCTCAAGGTGATGAGTAAAGTTTCTTTACTTCTTATTTTATTTTTCAAAATCTCGACAATGTCTTTATATCTACATCAAGGATATATACGGTATCCTCCACGTTCAAGTAAAGATATACCCAGAGAATTATCCCCCACTAATATTAACAAATATACAAATAAAAAGTATTTAACAAATATCTATATATACATATATATTGACACACCAAATTTTTTTTATAAAAATGAATCAACTAAGCGTAGGCCCTGTGGTAGGCATTTCATAAGGGTGGGGATCCGTAGCTCAATTTTTATACATTATAACAATAAAAAAAGTAATGTCTTCACTAGCTATATTATTAATATTATAGATTTATGTGTCAATGTAGCCATGCAATACTGATGCTCCGCTTTAGCGTCGAGGGCAACCAACTAGCCATAAAAAATATTTTTATTTATGATTATATAGATTATAATTTAGGGTCTATATCCTTGTTTCTTTGCGATAAAAAAAGATGATAATTGTAGACCCATTGAAATATTTATCAATTTAAATGGCAGCATTTTGATTATATCATACTTTCTAGTTACTCAAGTTGTTTCTAAAATTAAATTTGCCTATGATCTAATTACATAAGTTATTTTGTATGCATAACCGTGTGTAATATATCATAACATAATCATAAGCAACAAGTTACCTCAAAAGAGCCATTTTTTTTAGAGTATGACTAAAAGAGTCGCCCATGGTAAGAGCTAGCTTGCATGGGAATAAAGAAAATGCCAAGTGGAGAAGGGTGGCCTTGGGATCTGGGAGCTGCCACCCCTCCTAGTCGGAGCAGCTCCAATGCTTATAAATACCCAACACCATCTCCCTATCTTCTTCCAAATCAAAGCAGGATATACCCATAACTACTACTTAGTAGTATAATTATCTTTGATCAATATGATCTGTTTGGCGTTTGCCGGTCACTCTAGCATGGACATGGGTCCTCATCATCTTCTACACCTGCGTTTGGCTGCCACTGCCTGCAACTCAGGGGCGAGCATTCTCCCCGTCTTCACAGCCATTTTTGGCTCGAAAAATGAGCATCGACACGCCGGCTTTGTTGCACGATCAGTGTGGCACTCCGACATGAGCTTGGTGCAGAGATGGAATCGGTCCGTTGGCGTCGGACATTCCGGTGGTGGGGGTACGGCTGAGCTGCTCAATCGAGATCGCGGTGATCTTGGAGCCATCGAATGGGCTGTGCTCGGTGTGCTTGGCTGAGTTCGAGGCGGCGGAGGAAGTGCATCGGCTGCCGGCGTGCGGGCATGTCTTCCATGGCCTCTGCATTGCCCGGTGGCTGGACCGGGACCGGTTCTCTTGCCCGCTCTGCCGGTCCAATGTTTTCGGGTTGGAGGCCCGGTTTGCAACAGGGGGGTGATTGGGTCATTAGATTAGTCGGGCCTTATTATTATAACTTGTGTTGGGACTACATAGTTGCTTTACCAACGTATTATATTAACTTGTATGATTGATTTAAATCTCTTTAATAAAGGTATTTAAAAGTTAAATTATAATAGTTAGGTTAATCTTTTTAATTAAAGAAATTTAAGCTAATTATGGAATCATTAAAACAAGTTTACGGTAACACACGACTAGG
>JAURVB010008408.1:0-13944 GCA_033002965.1 Piper betle | reverse complement strand
GGCCCGACATTGGAGGGATGCAATAAAATGCCACCAATGTCGTCCTATGTATAAAGAACGATTAAATTCAACACTTAAGCAGTCAAGCAGAGAGGGAGAGAGTCCTATAGACCTGTGGTCCAAGCTCCAAGCGAATCTTCAAATCTACGGCGATCTCAAACTCTGAAGCCTATATCGGAACCCACTACTAAATAAAATACTAACATCCCTATATGATGGATGTTCGTGGTGTGTGCTCATATCATCAAGACATCGTAATAAAAGAATTATATTAAATAAGCATACTGCTAAACACAACACGTAAATCGACACATAATAAAGAGAATAACTTATAACAAATAATAAATAAATAAATACGTACAATCATTAGTAAATAGATATATAATAAATACATAAAACAATCAATACTCTAATCATAGAATAACAATATCGTATACAATGCACTAAATGGCTAAACACAAGTAAATATCATGTATACCCGTGTTAGTAATCATATAAATAAATAAATAAATAAATACATAATCATTCTATAAATAAAGAAATAAATATTTAATTTTAATTAATCATTAATAATAATAGTATAGTTATCATTACAGAATACGTAATTAAATACAATTTAATAATAACATACACACAATAAACAAGTTGACAAATAAACAAATACATCAAATTAGTAAACATAAAAAGACTAACATTAATAAGTAAATATAATTTTAATAATAACAAATAATCATGGAATCATATATCATATACGATAAACATATTAATATAAATAAATAAATAATAATGAATAAATAAATAAATGATAGATAAATAAATAAATAAATAAAATCGGCTTATAATATCAATGGCCGAAAAAGAGTGGACCCCAACCAAGCTTAACTAGACTGAACTGAATGGGCTGAACCTGTAAAACCCGTGACTCGAGTCAGGGTTTTACGTTAGTCGAACCAGTCGGTTCAACCGTCGATTCGAGTCCAGTCAGCTTCATGGACCGCTGAGCTCAGTCGAGGCCCGCTGTGAGTTATGAGCGATGAGAGTCAGGTGTACTCAAATATATGATGATAACATCGAGAAGATGATGAGATATGAGGTTATCAGAATATATGAAAGTATGCAGTATTTTGTTCTTTTTATATGTTAATCGTAGAAATAAGTTTTAGGCCGAATGACGAATTAGGATGCGTTGGATTATATTCTGGTGGGTTATTAGTTATAGAGCATGTCATTTGGATGTTGTTGTGTTTGTTTTATTTTATGGAATTTTTCCATATTTTTTCTAGATTTTTTAGAATTTATTACGAACTAGTTATTATTTTAACTCGAGTAGGAATCTAGTCAATACTTAATTACGAAACTGCCATCTGAAGGTACATTTTCTCCTCCCGACCCTTCTTCATCCAAAACCTAGCTCCCGCCGCCTCGCGCTCGTAGCCGCCGCCACCGCCGCCGACGTCGTACAGCTGCCGATCAACGCCGCCCCGCCCCGCCGTGCAGTCGCCGTGCCGCCACGACCCACCCCGGCCACCGTCTCGCCGCCACGACGCCGGAATCGCCCCACAAGCCGCGACGCGCTCCCTGCGTTGCCGTCGTCGGGCCGCTCCGCCGCCGCCTGACCCCGACGACCACCCTCTCGCCGTCGCCGACATTTCCCCCATCATCCCGACCGCCGTCGAGGCCGGCCGCAGCCCCGATCGGAGCACGCCGTCGCCGCCCATTTTCGACGCCGCCGCCGACGGCCACCGCTCGCCCCGGCTGCTTTGTTTGACACCACCATTGGACCAAGCTCGTCGAGCTGGTGCCGATAGACCCCCTGATTGCCCTGTCCCGATCATTGCTGGAATCACTCGCCGGAAAACCGCCGGAAGCGCCGGAAAATTGGATTCGTGGGAAATTCGCCGGATCATCCGCCGAACGCACCCGGTCCAATCTGATCGGACTTCGGACGCCGCTAGGTGTCGAATTCGAGTTTCGAGCCACGAAACGGAAACCCTAGCTGTCGCCGATTTTCGACGACGCGAGGTATAATTTATTTTAATTTAATTATTTAAAAATATTGATTATTAGAATTGCATGCCAGGATTTGTGTGTGTGTTATAAATAATATATATATTAATGTAGGTTTGATTAAGAATAGAAATATGAAATTGTTTGGTTGAGTGGTGTTAAAAATGGAGGCTAAGAAACTAATTAGGGTAACTAGGTAATGATCATGATCTAATGCAAACTAGCCTAAGTAGACTTGCTAGAATTGATATAGGTTGATGTGTGTTGATTGATGCGTGATTGTGTTGATTGTGTGTGCATGCTATAGGATGTGTGATTCATCATGCGGGCATTAGTTTTTAGCTTGATTGTGTAGGTACGGTGTAGGAGCTCGCTGCCTAGGCGCGTGGACCCGTTTGGAGCTTCTACCAGGTCCGTTTAGGACTCGTTCTCTGTTTTACGCTATTCTATTGTGTATTTGATTTATTACATGCAGGACGTGTTAAGTGGCGTTTTATCGGATCCCACTTAACTCGGGCCATTTAGCCAACAATTTTCCGGATTAATAACCCTCGAGGATGAGATCCCTCGAGTTTGTTTTCGAACTTCAGATCCAGCTCACGTTGCCTTCGGGCCTATTGTATAAATCCCAACCCAGACCTTATATATATGTATAGTTTTCGCATTTTTGTGAGAGATTGAATGAGGGAAATCCGACTACCGTGCTACGCGAGCGGGCACGTGTGTGTCGATAGTGGGCTCTGGAATGGTGTGCGGGCCGTTTCATTCCCGAGGGATCCTGACAACTCCACCTTTGAGTTCCTCAAACCCGGAGAAGTGTGGAGGTTCACGGGTACTGCATTGCAGCGCATGTCTAGACTTGTGGTTTCAAAGGGTACTGAAGGCGACTGCCTGAGAGTACTCGGCCTTCGTGCTCAAGGCCAGGAGTAATATGGAAGGTGCAGAGGGCGGAAAGGAATGAGATTTGATGCGAGAAGCGATAGAGAAATGGCCAAGGTATGAGAATGAGAAAGATAGGGGGACGCTGTCGACCCGAGGGCGACGGCTCCCGTATGTGCCCTGATGAGAGTTCTTGAGGAAGTATATGGTTTTCATTCAACAGGAGAGTTTGCTCTCCTGTGCCAGATTGATATTAGTTATTTTCCGGGCCGGTAACACTCGTTACTGACGGTTTTTCTATATATATGTAGGTGAGGAATGCGAGTGATGAAAGCTGTCGGGACTGCGGAGGAGCAGCACGGAACCGCGCACACATGTACTTGCCGCGTGTAACGTATAATGATGGTGTGTTATTGTTATGTGAATGATAATTTTGATGTGTTTGCTTGAATGAATTGCTTGTTATGAAAGGAACTGATAAATATGAATGATTAGGAGCCTTGGAGTTCAGACTCGGCTCAAGACCCCCGTCGCCTCCAGTAGCAAGCATCAGGACAGTCCTAGCCCTGTTCACACTGACGCCACCTCTAGTAGGAGGTCAGTGTGCAAGTTTCAGCTAGCTGACGTGGTGAGAGCCATCATCGAGACAGTTGCCGCGATCGAGATAGTCATCGGGACCTAGATAGTCGTCAGGGACCGAGACAGTGGTCGTGGCAGTTACCGCACCAGAAGTAGTCGACAGGAGTGAGACGCAGCGATTGCTAGCTTGACGGAAGCTCAGATACAAATGCAGCAATAGTCAGGAATAATTTGAGGAGACAAATGTAGCAAGATCAAGAGGAATTCAGGCAGAGAGCTCAGACAGATAGCTCTTTCTGTGGCCAGAACTGAGAAGAGACCAGCAGTAGGTGAAGAGGCACAGGGAGAGCTGAGAAGTTTCCACAGACCCGTTGCCGCCTCCCCTCCTCCACCGCTACAACAGAGGACTACTCCAATGACAAGTTCCCTCTATTTGCCCCACTTCAAGCGGGGATGAGACCGGACATCAGTGGAACCGCAGTAGTAGGTAGCAGGTAGACTGCAGGCGGAAGTGTGAGCTGCAAGATTTGACGGTATACCACCAGGTACGGGACCACAATTTCCTCGATATGAGCAAGGAGAATGATCGAACAGATCAGTGGCTACGAGGAAATTGGAACTGTGGCAGTACGAAAAGTTCGTGAAGAATGGTGGACGACCTTTCTTTGGAAAGTTGGACGCGGAAGAGGCATTCTTGTGGATATCGTCAGCCATAGGTGTGTTTGACACTATGGCATGCCCCATGGAGCACCGAGTGCGCATCATCACAGGAGCATTCCAGGACGAAGCCAGGATATGGTGGAGTTTGGTCCAGAATTCTGTATTTGCCCATCGTCAGCCCCAGGACATCACATGGGAGGAATTTAGGGCGGAATTCGATGGAAAGTATTTCCCGCCAAACGTCAGGAAGAGAAAGGAACGGGAATTCCAGACGCTGAGGCAGGGACCCATGACGGTGGTACAATACGAGACTAGGTTTAGAGCTCTAGAGAGATTTGCACCAGACTTGGTGTCCACCAAAGAAAGAAGGATAGAGCATTTTTACGAAGGCCTCCATCATAGATCAGGATGGCCTATTTGGATAGGAAGTTTGCTACTTTCGGTGATGTTGTGAGAGCTGCAAGCGAGGCAGAACGAGTTATAGCGGCTAGACCTCGCCAGGATGTTGACCAGAGGCAGCAACATTCGAGACCATATCAGTCAGAGCAGGGAGAACAACAGAGACATCGGTTAGATGCACCAGTTGCCATGAGGGCTACGGATGCCCAAGTTCAGGGCTACAGAGCACCCTTCTATCAGAATTGTCGACGTCATCATGGAGGTGAGTGCAGAGCAGGCACATATGCATGCTACAGATGCGGTCAGCGAGGACATAGAGCTGCAGAGTGCAGTGTAGGCACAGACGTATGCTATAGTTGCGGTCAACTAGGGCATAGAGTTGCAACTTGTCCAACTAGCCAGACCCAACAGGTGACACTCCCAGCACCTCCGCAGAGACTTGCACTCCGAGCTCCCCAGCAACAACCACAATAGATAGGCCAGCATGGTCAAGGTCAAGGCCAGAGAGGTAGAGACCAACAGCCACTAAGACAGCAGCAGAGAGGACTAGTAGTTAGCATGACAGGACAAGAACAATAGGCCTTGGATCGGAGAGGAATACAAACAACACCACCACGAGGACCATCCATTTCGGTACCACCTTGGGCAGTTGGGATGGACACAGCCACGATTGCTAAAGCACTAGAGGATACAACAAACGTGATACGTACGCAAGCGTCTAACCTCGGATTTCACATTTAGTAGATAGCTACCAGAGTGAAACCTCCTTAATCTAAAATTTCGAGGATAAAATTTTTATAAGGAGGGAAGGTTATAACCCCGTGACTCGAGTCAGGGTTTTACGTTACCGAACCAGTCGGTTCAACCGTTCGTTCGAGTCGAGTTAGTTTCATGAACCGCGTGCTGAGTCGAGGCCAGCCGTGAGTTATGAGCGATGAGAGTCAGGTGTACCTGAATATATGATGATAACGTCGAGAAGATGGTGAGATATGAGTTATCAGAATATATGAAAATATGCAGTATTTTTTTTCTTTTATATGTTTGATCGTAGAAATAGTTTTAGGCTGAATAATAGCATTAGGATGCGTTGGATTATATTCGGGTGGGTTATTAGTTATAGAGCATGCCATTTGCATGTTGTTGTGTTTGTTTTATTTTATGGAATTTTTTCATATTTTTCTAGATTTTTTTAGAATTTATTACTGAACTAGTTATTATTTTGACTCGAGTAGGAATCGAGTCAATACTTAATTACGAAACTGCCATTGAGGGTATTTTTCTCCTCCCCACCCATCTTCATCCAAAACCCTAGCTGCTGCCGCCCCTCGCGCTCGTAGCCACCGCCGACGTCGTACAGCCGCCGATCAACGCCGCCCACCCCGTCGTGCAGTCGTCGTGCCGCCACAGCCCACCCTGGCCACCATCTTGCCGCCACGACGCTAGAATCACCCCACAAGCCGCGACGAGCTCCTCGTCGATTCGTGTGAGATCCCTCAACTTAGTCTCACATCTAATACCTACTGGGAGAAGATCCTGTTTATAAGTGGGAATGAAGTATAGATCTTTAACTTCCGGGCTACCCATTTTAAAGAAATGACTTAGCCAAGTACGTTGCACTTTGGGCTGGGTCGTTACAAATGGTATCAGAGCCAACCTGGTTCCATGTTAGATGGTGGGATGGACTAGGGATGTTGGCTAGGCTGCCGGTCACGGGCCAAAAAGGTCGTGGGTGGGGGTTAGCAACGGGCCAAGACTAGAAGCGTTGGCTAGGCTGTTGGTCACGGGCCAAAAGGACGTGGGCTGGGCTAACAACGGGACAAGAATAGGCATTTCGGGGACGAAATTTCCCTAAGGTGGGTGGATTGTGAGATCCCTCAACTTAGTCTCACATCTAATACCTACTGGGAGAAGATCCTGTTTATAAGTAGGAATAGACTATAGATCTTTAACTTCTGCGTACCCATTTTAAAGAGATAACTTAGCCTATTACGTTGCACTTTGGGCTGGGTCGTTACAATTCGCTGCCGTCCGGCTGCTCCGTCGCCGCTGTAACCCCGACGACCACCCTCTCGCCGTCGCCGACGATTCCCCCATCATCCCGACCGCCATCGAGGCCGGCCGCAGCCCTCGATCGGAGCACCGCCGCCGCCACCCATTTTGCGCCACCGCCGCGTCCCAGCTACTTTGTTTGACACCACCATTGGACCAAGCTCGTCGAGCTGGTGCCGATAGACCCATTGATTGCCCCGTCCTAAATCATTGCCGGAAAATCGCTGGAATCCGCCAGAAAACTGCCGATACTCGCCGGAAAACTGTCGGAACCGCCGGAAAAATTGGATTCGTGGGAAATTCGCCGGATCATCCGCCGAACGCACCCGGTCCAATCTGATCGGACTTCAGACGCCGCTAGGTGTCGAATTTGAGTTTCGAGCCATGAAACGGAAACCCTAGCCGTCGCCAATTTTCGACGACGCGAGGTATAATTTATTTTAATTTAATTAGTTAAAAATATTGATTATTAGAATTGCATGCTAGGATTTGTGTGTGTGTTATAAATATATATATATATTAATGTAGGTTTGATTAGGAATAGAAATATGAAATTGTTTGATTGAGTGGTGTTAAAAATGGAGGCTAAGAAACTAATTAGGGTAACTAGGTAATGATCATGATCTAATACAAACTAGCCTAAGTAGACTTGCTAGAATTGATATAGGTTGATGTGTGTTGATTGATGTGTGATTGTGTTGATTGTGTGTGCATGCTATAGGATGTGTGATTCATCATGCGGGCGTTAGTTTTTAGCTTGATTGTGTAGGTACGGTGTAGGAGCTCGCCGCCTAGGCGTGTGGACCCGTTTGGAGCTTCTACCAGGTCCGTTTAGGACTCGTTCTCTATTTTACGCTATTCTATTGTGTATTTGATTTATTACGTGCAGGACGTGTTAAGTGGCGTTTTATCGGATCCCACTTAACTCGGGCCATTTAGCCAACAATTTTCTCGGATTAATAACCCTCGAGGATGAGATCCCTCGAGTTTGTTTTCGAACTTCAGATCCAGCTCACGTTGCCTTCGGGCCTATTGTATAAATCCCAACCCAGACCTATATATATGTATAGTTTTCGCATTTTTGTGAGAGATTGAATGAGGGAAATCCGACTACCGTGCTATGCGAGCGGGCACGTGTGTGTCGATAGTGGGCTCTGGAATGGTGTGCGGGCCGTTTCATTCCCGAGGGATCCTGACAACTCCACCTTTGAGTTCCTCAAACCCGGAGAAGTGTGGAGGTTCACGGGTACTGCATTGCAGCGCATGTCTAGACTTGTGGTTTCAAAGGGTACTGAAGGCGACTGCCTGAGAGTACTCGGCCTTCGTGCTCAAGGCCAGGAGTAATATGGAAGGTGCAGAGGGCGGAAAGGAATGAGATTTGATGCGAGAAGCGATAGAGAAATGGCCAAGGTATGAGAATGTGAAAGAAAGGGGGACGCTGTCGACCCGAGGGCGACGGCTCCCGTATGTGCCCTGATGAGAGTTCTTGAGGAAGTATATGGTTTTCATTCAACAGGAGAGTTTGCTCTCCTGTGCCAGATTGATATTAGTTATTTTCCGGGCCGGTAACACTCGTTACGGACGGTTTTTCTATATATATGTAGGTGAGGAATGCGAGCGATGAAAGCTGTCGGGACTGCGGAGGAGCAGCACGGAACCGCGCACACATGTACCTGCCGCGTGTAACGTATAATGATGGTGTGTTATTGTTATGTAAATGATAATTTTGATGTGTTTGTTTGAATGAATTACTTGTTATGAAACGAACTGATAAATATGAATGAGTAGGGAGCCTTGGAGTTCAGACTCGGCTCAGGTAAAAACGAATGAGATAATGATTAAATGTCATGGTAGATTGTTATGTGTTACCGTATTTTCATAAAATAGTATATATTTTCTTTTGGTTTCGCATTTGTTGTTTTGTCTTATTTTACTTGTACATCATAGCATGCATGTAGGACCGCGTTAGAACCCAATTGTTCCCATTCATGCATTTCACATTTGCATCTCCATCTTGAGACACCGAGAGTAGATCCTGGTCGGCTTAACTGAATCTAGTAGATTAGCGAACGGTTCGGTCGCCGGTGACATTTCCGGGTCGGTTCACGGGTGAGCCAGAAACGGGGTGTTACAGAACCAACCCAGTTTGGGTTAACTGGAAAATATGCTGGGTTGGCTAGGTTGATGGACATGGCATGGGCATGGACATGAGCTGGCGGACTCGAGCATGACTAGGTGAACGAGGTTACGAGTTGGCCGACGCGGTCCCAGGTAGGAGAACTCGATGCGGGTAAACAGATCGAGCGTAGGGGGCGGCGGTGCCCGTCGCCAGAGAAGGTCGACAGTGGCGCGGTGGTCACCCTTGGTCGGGATTGGCAGGGGTGTCATGGCGAAGCTGGTGGTGGTGATGATCTGTGTAGTTCGGCCACGGGTTGGCCAGAAAATAGCCGGAAAGAGGGCGGCATCACCGCCCTATGTGGCGACGTCACCAGCGGCAATCGTGGCTATGGCGGTGGATAGTGTTGGTCCCAAACTGTAGATCTCGGAGAGGGAAGCCATCAGGGTGGTCAGATCGGTCGGTGGTGGTTCATCGGCGCCAAAAAATGGCCCAAACAGTGGCGGTAGTGATGATGAACAGTAACAAAAAACGTGGTCGCTGACGGCGGCTGTGGCGACACCGGTGGTCGTGAGTAATGCGAATGAAAAGCTGGCTGCGAGGTGGTCACAACCGTATAGAATGGGTGGCCAAAGGCATGTCGGGGTCTCATCGGCGGTGAGCCAAAGTGGAGGCAGCGGTAAAGGTGGAAAACACTGAAAAAGGGAGAACCCTCAAAATCTATTTAGGAAGTTTGGGTTGAGTGGATGCCTCGGATTTAGCCACATGGTACGATTTAAGCATCTAACAACTTAGTGGCCTAGTAGGGTCCACGTATAGGTACAAGCAATATACATATAGACGGAAAGCTCGGATCGAGTTTGTCCAAAGTCAAAACTGACTTGAGTTATAAAAGTGACTCTATATACAGAAGTTGAGGTAAAAAGGCCAAATGGGCTTCAAAACGCTAAATGCAATCGAGTTGGGCCTACAGGGCACAATCTTATGGTTAAAAATCCCTGTGATGCATGCAATGAGATACCCAAAAACTAGTTTGCCTTGAGCTCGGTTGGTTGAACTCGAGTTCAGTTGGTTATGATCTTATCATCTGTATATCGGATATACTCAGCTACTATAACATGCTCAGACGGCCATCTGGACCCATACTTATAATCTGAAAGCTAGTTTGCTTGGAGCTTGGTCGAAACCACCTTGAGATTGCCAAAAATAGGCATAACTAAAATTGGCTAAAACCCTAAGCCGAACTGAGGTTTTACACATGTGACCTGCTCCCACACCGACCTGACCAACGACCACGAGTCATATTTACAATAAAAATACTAATCGACTATAGAAAAACACTAAGTTTAATATTTGAGCTTATATGACCAAAATATATTTCAAAATATATCCAAAATATACCCAAAATAACAATGATGATCGTAAAATAAACCTTAATTTTAAAATTTCATCACAATCATAAACAATAAACATTCAACAACTATTAACAAACAACAACAATCAATACTATCATAATCATTATTTTAAGTCTTATATATGAATTACAATACAATAAAATTTCAAATATAAAATTGATTAGTTTTAAAAATCAAAATACCCTAATTTCAAAATAATCCAAAATAACAACTATAATTACAAAATAAACCCTAATTTTAAAACTTCATCATAATAATAAAAATAAGCATTCAACACTTATTAACAAAGAATAAAAATCAATAATTTCAGTCTTAATTAACATTCTTATCAAAAAAACAAATAAAAACTTTTAAAAACTGGAATTATACACCTAACACGTGTGTGAGCGGTGGCGGCAACGAGTAGCTGTCGGTAATCGGCAACGACCTTATGGTTTGGTAGTCGATATTTGGCAACTGGCTTTGCGACAACCAATCCGGTAGCAATTTAAGTAATAAACTTTCGACCAATGTGAGTAAGCATACAAGGTCGCAAATTTATTTTCAAATTGTTGACTTTCACAATGAAAAGTAACGACCGAGATGCGATCAAATTTAGTGATCGCAAAATGTGTTTATCACTTTGTGACAAGAATTAGCAACCACTTACCTTGGTTACATTGTTTCTGGTCGTTGATGTGGGCGTTAAACGGTTACTAAACCATATGTATACTCTACGAACATCTCTTGCAGTCGCAAGACGGCCTCAAAAGTTGCGGGTTTCAACGTGGACGAAAACCTCCGATTGCTGATTTTATACTAGTGATCCATAGAGCATTGACTTATCAGTTGTGAGGATGGAACAGCATAGAAGAGAAGCTACAAGTGATACTTCCATTTTCTTGGACAAGTGAAGGCGTGGGAATCATGCTTTTGTGAGACAAACTTCAGTGGGCAGGCAAAAGGGAATTCGACAAGAGCTAGGCGATGTCCCCAACAGTCAGTTGAGATGTGATAGTTCCTTGTGAGTTTGGACACATATGATGTGATCCTTGCCAGGAGCTTTATGGGGTCAATGGATTCTCCCCTCTAATTAGCCTTCGTGTTTAGCTTGATGAGTTGCAGTAAGAAAGGCAGATAAAATAATAGAGCACTTCGATCCAATGTGGCTCATACTGTTCAATGCATTGGAGGAGACAAAACTAAGTTGAGCTGCTTATAATTCCAATGCTTTCAATTAATTAAAAGTTGTCCGGTGCTTAACTTCTTTCAAGCCAACCAGGGATGTTGGAAGCTAATAGATGGAACAGGTAAGCATATATATATAAATATATGAGGCCCAGTTGCCTGAGCCAAAGTCTGAAAAAATTCCAGCGCCAATGTTTAATAAGGGCCGTCTGATTACAAGGACGGCCCATATCTATTCTTTTTTTAAAGAAAACATAAACACCTCCTACCCTGACATGACCAACGGTGGCAGCCCGACTGTACTAGCCAAATCCGGTCATCAGCCGACCTAACGTGGGTGGCGCGACCAAGTCCGCCCAATGGTGACTGGACCTTGCCGATGGGAACTAGATCTGGCGGCGCCTTAAAAAAATTACCACGGCTGTCCAACAAGATCGGAAGCAACTAGATCCGATTCGTACAGTAAATTTTTTTTATGACATTACCCGATCTAGCCGATGCATGGCAGGTCCGGTCGGCCAACTGTGGCTGGAACTTGGCTGTCGGCAAATAAAGGGGTACAAGTTTTATTTTTATTTTTTTATCAAATTTGAGCGGTCAATATACTCGGACAACCTAAATTAAAGCTTGGAGCTAGAACATGTTCTCTATCCAGGGGCCCTGAAACTTTTCGCTATATATATAGTAAAGTGAAGAAGAGCAAGGGGCAGAAAAATTTCCTGCGCCAAGCTCTTCTCTGGGCCGTCCGATTATAAGGACAGCCCAGATCCCTCACTAAAAAAATTCCAAAAATACCCCCGCCCCACCGCCGCGTCGCCCCCGTCGCCGCCGTGTAGCACCCTCCCTCCTCCTCGCTCCCCGGCCGCGGACGCCGCCCAGCCACGGACGCCCATCTGCCCCGCTCCCCATCAACCCCGTCGCGGCCGGCCGGGGTGTAACACCCCGTTTCGGCTCACCCGTGAACCGACCCGGAAATGTCACCGGCGACCGAACCGTTCGCTAATCTACTGGGTTCGGTTAAGCCGTCCAGGATCTGCTCTCGGCGTTTTAAGATGGAGATGCAAACATGAAATGCATGGATGGGATGCGTGGGTTCTAACGGAGTCCTACATACATGCCATGACGTGCAAGCAAAGACAAGATAAAATAATAAATGAGAAACCAAAAGAAAATATATACTATTTTATGAAAATACGATAAAACATGATAATCTATCGTAGCATTCATCATTATCTCCTTCGTTTCAATTGAACCGAGCCTGAACTCCAAACTCACTACTCATTCACATTTATCCATTCATTTCAAAACAAGCAATTTATCTAAACAAACACATCAAAATTATCATTCACGTAGCAATAACACACCGTCATTATACGTTACACGCGGCAGGTACATGTGTGCGCGGTTCCGTGCTGCTCCTCCGCAGTCCCGACAGCTTTCATCGCTCGCATTCCTCACCTACATATATATAGAAAAACCGTCAGTAACGAGTGTTACCGGCCCGGAAAATAACTAATATCAATCTGGCACAGGAGAGCAAACTCTCCTGTTGAATGAAAACCATATACTTCCTCAAGAACTCTCATCAGGGCACATACGGGAGCCGTCGCCCTCGGGTCGACAGCGTCCCCCTATCTTTCACATTCTCATGCCTCGGCCATTTCTCTATTGCTTCTCGCGTCAAATCTCATTCCTTTCCGCCCTCTGCACCTTCCATATTACTCCTGGCCTTGAGCACGAAGGCCGAGTACTCTCAGGCAGTCGCCTTCAGTACCCTTTGAAACCACAAGTCTAGACATGCGCTGCAATGCAGTACCCGTGAACCTCCACACTTCTCCGGGTTTGAGGAACTCAAAGGTGGAGTTGTCAGGATCCCTCGGGAATGAAACGGCCCGCACACCATTCCAGAGCCCACTGTCGACACACACGTGCCCGCTCGCGTAGCACGGTGGTCGGATTTCCCTCATTCAGTCTCTCACAAAAACACGAAAACTATACATATATATATAGGTCTGGGTTGGGATTTATACAATAGGCCCGAAGGCAACGTGAGCTGGATCTGAAGTTCGAAAACAAACTCGAGGGATCTCATCCTCGAGGGTTATTAATCCGGAAAATCGTTGGCTAAATGGCCCGAGTTAAGTGGGATTCGATAAAACGCCACTTAACTCGTCCTGCACATAATAAATCAAATACACAAGAGAGTAGCGTAAATCAGAGAACGAGTCCTAAACGGACCTGGTAGAAGCTCCAAACGGGTCCACGCGCCTAGGCGGCGAGCTCCTACACCGTACCTACACAATCAAGCTAAAAACTAACGCCCGCATGATGAATCACACATCCTATAGCATGCACACACAATCAACACAATCACACATCAATCAACACACATTAACCTATATCAATTCTAGCAAGTCTACTTAGGCTAGTTTGCATTAGATCATGATCATTACCTAATAACCCTAATTAGTTTCATAACTTCTATTTTTAACACCACACAATTCCACAAATTTCATATTTTATTCTAAATCAAATCCACATTTATATAAGTAATTACAATGCACAATTCATCAATCATAGCATGCAAATTCTAATAATCAATACTTTCAATTAATTAAGTTAAAATAAATTATACCTCGCGTCGTCGAAAATCGGCGACGACTAGAATTTCAG
>JAURVB010008406.1:0-48563 GCA_033002965.1 Piper betle | reverse complement strand
AAAATAAATCGATTGCTAAAGAAGGAGAATTTATGGATGGTTCATTATCAAAAAAGAGGAAAATAATATCCGATGTATGAGCGTATTTTAATAGAAAATATAAGAAGAATGGAATATTTGTTATTTGTAATTACTACGAAAAAAAATTTGAGGGAACAGAAAGTTATGGAACTACTTATTTATTGAGGCATGTTGAAGGAAAGTGCTATACTTTCAAAATAAAGAGGACAAAAAACATAGGTGGTGATATTCCGTAATAAATTTTCAAGATGAGAGTGAAAAAATGGAGAAAATAAAATAGAAATATGAAAATTTGATCAAGGAAGGAGTAGATTAGAATTGGCCGAAGTAATTATCTTACATGAGTATTCATTTTCAATTGTGGAACATGAAGGATTTAAAAAGTGAGTTAGTAACTTGTAACCACAATTTGTGATGGTTTTTAGGAGAACAATTACATAAGATTGTCTTTAAATTTATGAAAATTAAAAAAATGTGTAACTTGCAACCACAAGTTTATTGTATATTATGTTTTGTAATTTTTATAAAATATAATATTAGCATTAAAAATGTTCAAGGCATTATTTTATTGATATAAAATATTAGACATTCGGTTGGTCGTTCGATTGGACAAAAAATGTCCATGTTTTGTTTGTTTTAATTTGGTCAAATTTGATCGGTCAAATTTGATCGGTTATATTCGGTCGGACATGTTTTAGACGTCGGTCGGACATGGACATTCAGACGTTCGTGCCCACCCCTAGTTATTCGTTAAAAAAGGGTTTAATTGACGTACTTGTGGAATCTCTTTCGTTATATAAATCTACAATATTCAAAGGGGTAGATGTCTAGCATGTTAATATTGTGGGCCTTTTTGTATCTTGCTTGTTCAACTTATATATTTATTGAGTATATCTCATATTATATTTTGAGCGTAATTGATAATTTATATATAAATTAATGAAAAAAATACCTTATTTAGTTAGCTTTGGTATTAGAGTCTTTTGATCTAAAATTTCACTATAATAAGTGAACTTAGCATGTAGTGAGGTGTTTGAGTCTCTAAAACTTCATTATAATATGTGAACCTAATATACGAAAAGAAAGAAATAATGAGGGATAAACCTAATAATTTTATCCATCAGACAGTATATAAATTAATAAGAAAACTTTATTTATTTATTTTTGGGATTCATAAGGCCCACGGGCCTCATAAGGCCTAACACTCAGAAACTGGCTTTGCCCATGCTCACAAACCCTACTACTTTAAACAAAAGTTTAAAACTTTTCTCAATCTTATTAAGTAAGCACAAGAGGAGTTGGTAAGGGGGGTCCAGATTGAAAGTCCAAACTTTTGTGTCAGCATAAGACCCGGTTAGCGTCCGAATTTCCATTTGAAATAAGAACAACAATGACCAACTCCATTAATTTGATAAATCAAATGGCTTCCTCACAAAAGGACACAGCTAGCGTTTCACAATTAAAAAGAATTATCCACAACTTGCCCAAAGAATAAAAGATTATCCAAAGACGTTTTTTTTAAGCTACAATTTAGTCTATCTTCCTTATGTGTAGAGTCTGTAGCCAAGATACAAAGATACAAGATAGAAAGTCACGCATGCGTGGATGATATCATGGCCCAAATTGGTTGTTCTTAGTATAACAATAACATCCGTTTACACACGTATAAGGTATAGCTACAAATATTACTTTATTGCTTGATTTTTTCTTAAAGCAAGCAATTCTGCAGTTCATACTTCATATAGTAGAACAATCTAGAAAATTCAAGCTTCGATTAAAGGATAGAATCTCCTAGCTAGCTAATTAAATGATTATGAAACGACTGTTAAATTGCCGTTATAAGCACCTGTCTAAAGCAAGCTGGTAATTATGTTCTTGTTCCATGGCCCAACCCACCTCAATAAGTATGTTCTTTCATGTGGAAGTGGCCTACTAATTTTCGGTACTGTTAGAGATGTGTACGTAATGAGATGCTTCGCTTTTAGCATATGAAAGTTGCAGTTCTTACTTAGTCCTTTGCCCTGCTTCAATTCTATCTGTGCAGCTTTTGGTTCACGACCCATCCAAACAAAATAGTTCATCAAAATATTTTTTTTCCAAAGCTTATCAAAAGTTTTATTTATACGATTTTTCACGTGATGTCGGAAATTATTTGTATACTACTTCCTAATAAATGTATGTTACAAAGAGGGGGGGGGGGGAATTTTCAAAATTTCTTTTTTGTTCCACCATTAAAAAAAGTCAGAAAAGAATGAATTAATAAAATATGCAATTAGTTATTCATCAACGTTCTATTTGATTTAATGCTTAGAACCAATATTTTATTATCGAATAGATCTTTTCATTCTAATACTCTATTCATATTATTTTACAAATTTCGACGAATATAGTTTGTTTTGCTACTCTAAGTGGATTATAGGCTATAACTTGCCAGCTTAAAGCTAGTCCGGTTAGCCATATGGCGGAACCTCCACGCTCTTTAGGGACTTCGAATTAACGTTTAAACTAATTATACGTTATAGATAAACTCTGAATATATAATAAGATAGAATATATAATAGTTTAATATCTTAATTATAAATTTTGATTGACTTTAAATATGTATACTAATTGAATGAAAAGATAAGCCGCAATAATTTGATTTTTTTTATTTTTGCTAAATTTTTATCAATTAAATTTCCTATTTTTAATTTAATCATAAATCAGTATTGATTTGCCCTTTTTATTAATAAAAATAGATACAACACTAGATGTTAGCAGCTTTAAAATTTTGCATTTGTAATTGTAGACATTATGAAAGTTTTAAATTAGCTACCTAGAACGTTTAAGTTTTTGCGGTCGTTACACATTCTTGATGAAAAAAATAAAACTTTCATAGTATCCGAAGGTTCATTTCTATGAGCTTTGTGTTTACTACTTATATATGTGTTATAAAATTTATAATATTATTTTTGTAAATTATAGAAACAAATAAAACTTTCATAATGTCCAAAGGTTCATTTCTAATAGTATCATACAATAATATGTGTACACATATTAATGTAAAATAAAAAATAAACATGCACGAGCATTTTAATAGGATTTACCTCTCAGAATTTTAGGGAAAATATGGATCCTTCTACAATTGAAGTGAAATGTTAAACTTTATACAGTGAAATCATCAAGACGATGATCGTTAATTACATGACATGTATTATGCTACGTTAAAATGTAAGATAATTTTTGTCCATTCATCTTCATTATTTATTAAGGTTAATAAATGACATATAATTCACAATTATAAATACCTTGACATTATGTAAAACCCACGATTCGAGTCAGGGTTTTATATTCAGAACCGGTCGGTTCGACCGTTATTTTCGAGTCGAGTCAGTTTCAGAACACGTGTACTGAGCCGACGCTAGTCGCGTGTATGAGCTATGAGGGTCATGCGTACCCAAGTATATGATGATAACGTCATGAACACAGCAGAACAGAATGAGTTATCAGAATATATGAGAGTATGCCAGTCATTTTTTATTTTTATATATAGTGGATCGTAGAATTAGTTTTAGGCCGTTTACCGCGTTAGGACGCGTTACGGGCAGTTTGGGTGGGTTGATAGTTCTAGAGCATATCATTATGATGTTTTGGTGTTGTTTGATTTTATGGGATTTTTTCCCAGAATTTTTTTAGGATTTAATACGACTTAGTTATTATACTTGACTCGAGCCGGAGCACGAGTCAAGTAATATTTACGATATTGCCACCCAAGCTACTTTTCCCACTCCCGACCTTTCTTCTTCCCAAACCCTTGCCCACAACCCTGTGCCGCCACCGCCGCCGCCGTCGTCGCCTTGCCACCGGGCGTCGCCGCCTAGCCCCGCCATGGCGTCGCCGTGCCGCCCCGACCAGCCCCGGCCGCTGCCAGGCCGCCGCGACACGCGGAATTGCCGCGCCTAGCGCCGCGGCTACATTTCGGTCGCGTCGCCGATTCCGCCGCCGGCGACCAGTCGCCGCCACGATCCAGGTGGTCGCCTCAGCACCATCGACCACCCAGCGACCCTTCCCCGACCGGAACGGAGGCCATCGCCGCCCAGGCCGGCCGGATTCTAGTCCCCATCGCCGCCGCTCTGTTTTAGGCATTTTCTGGTGAGCCGCCGCCTCCGTCGACCATGTCGACATCGTAGATGCGTCGGGCTCGCCGAGCCGGTTCCAATGGTACCCAACATGACCATTGCTTTCCAGCCAGTAGACGCCGCCGGCGGCTGTCGCCGGAAAACCGCCGGAAGCTGCCGGAAAACCGCCGAAACCCTCGGAAAACCGGATTCGCTGGAATTCGCCGGATCTTCCGCGGAGCTCATCCAGTCGATCCCGATCGAACGTCGGACGCCGATGAGCGCCGAATTCGAGCTCCGAGACGCGCGACGGAACCCTAGCCGTCGCCGATTGCCGACGACGTGAGGTATAATTACCTCCGATTTGATTATTTAAAATTGATGATGATTGTTAGCACAGCATGCTAGGATTGATTTAGTTGTGATGATGAATGCATGAGTATGAATGAAGTGATGATTGCATGATGTGATTGATTAGTGAATGAATAGTTAAGTGATCTAATGAGGTAGATGTAAATTGAGCATGATAATTGAGCATGATGTAACTTAGAAAAACACAATAAAATTGGTATGAATAGGATTAGTTAGAATTATTTTCATACTTATGATTATTTGATTGTTGATTGATTTTGTGTTTAATTGTGTTGAGTTTGATGCATCATTTAGTTAGCGGGCGTTAGTATTTAGTTTTGATGTGTAGGTACGGAGTAGGAGCTCGCCGCCTAGGCGCGATGACACGCTTGGAGCTTCTACCAGGTCCGTTTAGGACTCGCCTCTGTTTTACGCTCTTCTATTGTATGTTTATTTTATTATCTGCAGGACGGGTTAAGTGGCGTTTTATCGGATCCCACTTAACTCGGGCCATTTAACCGAACAGTTTTTCGGATTAATAACCCCTCGAGGATGAGATCCCTCGAGGATGATTTCGAAAACAAGATCCACCACAAGTTGCCTTCGGGCCTATTATATAAATCCCTACCCAGCCCTATATATATATATATGTAGTTTTCGCGTTTTCAGTGAGACGAGAGATAGAGAAACCGACTGCACGTACCATGAGCGGATGCCGTGACAGTCAAAGCGGGCTCTGGATTAGTGCCAGCGGACTGTTCCATTCCCGAGGGATCCTGACAACTCCGCGTTTGAGTTCCTCACACCCGGAGAACGTGGAGGTTTACGGGTACTGTTTAGTACAGCGCATGTCCGGACTTGTGGTTCAAAGGGTACTAAAGGCGACTGCCTGAGAGTACTCGGCCTTCGTGCTCAAGGCCAGGAGAAATATGGAGGTAAGGAGAGGGCTTAGGATAAAGTTTTACGTGAAGTACTGAAAAAGAAGTGCCGTGAGTGGCACAGTACCAGATAGATCGGGATGCTACCGGGTCTGCAGCCCAGTGGCTCCTCAGTAGTGCCCTTCAGAGTGTTCACGTGGAGCATATGATGTTTTCTTTCATATGAGAGTTTGCTCTCATAGCCAGCTTGTTATAGTTATTTTATTTTCCGGACCAGTAACACTTGTTACTGACGTGTTTTTATACTATATATAGGTAACAATTACGAGTTGGAGGAGCCAGTTGGACGGAGGAGCACTGTTGTCGCTTGCACACATGTCAGTCAATTGAGTGTTTATATTGTGTTATGATATTATTATATGGTGTGAATAAATGCTTGAAACATGATGATGTGACGTGATTAGTTGTTAAAACATGATGTTATGACATGATGAAAAGCTAAGACATGATGACAAGAGGTGAGATGTGATCAGAGTGCGCAGCAGAAGTGTGGCCCAAGTTTTATAATGAATATACAGTATATTAGATTATGTGTGATTAAAATTGTTGATATATGCATATATATTGGTATATATTGTTTTGACAGGGTGGACCCTAATTGCACTTTTAGGGGAGATTCTGTCCGTTTTATTTTAGAATTTTCATTGAGTTTGATCGTAATTGTATTGGTGTGTGTTTGAATTGCATGTCATTCATGTAGTACCATGTTAGGGTTTGTGCATTCATCAATGCATTGCGAGTTGTATCTTCATCTTAAGACGCCGAGATTGGATCCGCATGAGTTAGGTTCGGGTTAGCCGACCTAACCGGGGCCTGTAACATACCGGTTCGGTTCACGAGCGTGGACCAGATTTGGGGTGTTACACATTATCTATAAAGTATATATTATGTTTAGATAGAAAAATCATAACTGATGTTTACGAATGTAAAAATATTGAGAAAAGCTTTACATACGTATTAACTTATATTAAAAACGAAAAATAAATTTCTAATTTATGAATAAATTATATAAAAAATAAATAGTAATAAATTATATAAAAACTATATTAAAAATAAATATGAATCAACCTATGTTTAATCAAGGTTACATTAAATTTATACAGTGTTAAAAAAGTTTTACACCTTGTCAATATTATTGAGGTCACATTAAACTTATATAGTGTTAGAAAGAAAATTTTGATCCTATATAAGTCGAGTACTAGCAAAACACAAACATTCGCTCGACTCAAGCTCGGCTCAAAAACATAACAAGCTAACACGAGCCGAATACGAGCTAAGCCTAAATATCATGAATTTTTAATAAGCTTAGCTCGACCCATAATACATCAAAGTTTATCAAACACTCAAATAAGTTTAAACATATTTGTCAAAAATTACGGTAAATTCAAAAATATCTCGGCTCGGCTCAGCTCGTTTACACCCTCTCTAAACATAATATATACTTTATACATGCGAACAAGGTATTTATGATTCTAAATTATGTCATTTTGAATATGGACATGATAAATTCATTATGTTTACAAAATTATTTTGATCTTCAGTATTAGTTGCGCAAACAATTATCACCCTTGATATAACCACAAGTCATTCTTTTACTACAAAAAGATCAAGAACCATATTTAACTCCGCCCGGGAGCGACGCCGGTGGAGACGCAGTGCGTCGGCATCTCCACCGTCGATCATCCCGGGAATCGACGGCGGAGACGCACGGGCGTCGCTCCCGGGCGGAGCTCAAAATTTTTCAAAGATCAATCTTCAGTCCCTACGCTTCTATATTCTGATGCTTCGATAAATAGAATACAAACACAATCTCTTAACGTCCATCCTGTACTGACACGACACAAAAAAAAGAAGAGAAAACTCCTGGCCTCTAAATACGAATCCATCCCATTAATCAACCAAAATTAAAGTAATATCACTACGTCCACTTGTATCAAGTTTACGTTAAGACGCCCATCTATAATAAACAAGCAGCTAGACGCGCGTATATAGCGAGTGTCCATAGTTACACCTAAGCGTTGGTGAAATATTGGATGATTAGGATCGGTTATTCTATATACATCCCTCGCGTTGGGTCCGCGTAAGTGCAATTACGCCCATGGCCATACGTTCAACCTTCTCCCCTATATAATTACACTCCCCCCTTCAATGCTCATCATCGAGCCACCTAAGTGATTGATCTGATCTCCGTTGTTTGATTTCCTATCAACCCGTTTTGGTCAGCTTATTTGTGTTTGGTTAACTATTACTTCTAGACATGACCGATGAACACCAGCACCACCATGAGCCTGCTGTTGTGGAGGAAGAGGTGAAGGACAGGGGGTTGTTTGATTTCGTAGGGAAGAAGGAGGAGGGAGAAGCATGAGGAGTTGGTTGTAGAGGAGTTGGAGAAGATGAAGATCGAAGAGGGTGCTTGTGAGGAGGAAAAGAAGCCTTCTCTCCTTGAGAAGCATCACCGTTCAGACAGCAGCTCCAGCTCGGTATACATAACATAATCCTAATTATAATTTTATGATTATTCCATATTATGGTTAATGTTTCCTTCTTTCCCTGTCTGCTATCATAAATAACTGGGTTTTTCTTTAAAAACAAATGATCCTTTATGAACTTTTAGTTTAGTATTCCTGATCTGTTTCCTTCATTTGCATGAATTCTCTGTTTTTAAATTTGCAACTTCCATTTGCTATGATGATTGATTTTTTGATCATTTTTTTCACTAGGATCACATGTAATCTTGCTTATGATCTTTTGGACTACTTGTGTTTTACCTTGTTTGATATGCTTCTACAGTCCAGTGATGAGGAGGAGGTGGGAGAAGATGGGGAGAAGAAGAAAAAGAAGAAGGATAAGGATAAACATAAGGATAAGGATAAGGATAAAAACATAAACATAAGGATAAGGATAAGGATAAGGAAGGTTTGAAGGAGAAGATCAAGGAGAAGCTATCCGGTGAGACAACGGAAGAAGAAGCAAAGCACGAAGACACATCAGAGCCAGTCGAGAAGATCGAATCCCCGCCGGAGGTGGTGACGCCGGAGCCGGAGGAAAAGAAGGGCTTCCTTGACAAGATCAAGGAGAAACTCCCGGAGGAAGCAAGAAACCCGAAGGCGAAGCTGCCGTCGATCATCCGTCGCCGGTGGCTGCCCCTCACCATGAGGATGAGGCATCGAAGGAGAAGAAGGGTCTCTTGGAGAAGATCAAGGAGAAGCTCCCCGGCTACAGCAAGTGCGAGGAGAAGGAGCCTGGCAGCTGCTAGAAGTTTGGTCTTGTCAATGAGTTTGGTCATTTTTTTTATCGTATGATCATACACCAGCTGGTCTTGATTTTACGTGCTTTGTGTTGAATATATGAATTATCTTGTTGATTATCACTTAGCAAGCGTCATGTGATTAAGTGTTTGGTTTGTCTTGATTTATGTATTTATATCTGATATTTGTAATGTTTATTGGAGTGATTGTTTTTTTTATTGGTGGGTATTACAAATCAGCTTTACTTGTGTGATGGACATCTTTTGATTAAAGGAGTTTCTAGAGTGTGATAGGAACTAATTGAAGGATTTGGCACCTGGTCATTTTCATGATATCTTCTCATCTTTGTCCCTCAGCGTGACCGAAAATTGGTGCAGTCAGGGCCCCAATTTAACCAATAAATAACAGCTTGCAATGACCGTGTACTGTATTGTAACAAATTAGCGTGTTTTTCTTTACTAAACCTCCCGTGTTTGCCCAATTCCTCGTAGGATTCTAATCAAAATGATTCAATGAGATAAAGACGATGTAATCACAGTTAAACCTTCACATTGATGCACAGGTCCCTCCCAATATATCAAGGGCGCTGGGATGCTATGATCGATGTTTCAACGGTAGATTACTCCATTTATAAGATAGAACTACGATCAATTTTGAGTACGTGATCAGTGTTAGTGACTTTACTCTTGCCAGAAAGATAATCGCAAGAAAAAATGGACACGGCAAGAAGAAAATATATGCATGGTACATTTCCATGATATTATTAAGATAGATGCACTGGTACCCAAATCATCACGGCGATGGGCTCAATTTTTGCCAGTGCTGCACGGCTATATCTTTAAATATGGATCCAAGGTCCCGCGTACAGTGCCTGTCTGCACCTTTTTTTGGCTTTTCCAGGCAAGATGGTCGGTTGAGACTTTGCTTTGTTTATTCAATTATTGACAAGTAGAGCTAGGACCAAGAGAAACCACCCCGCCCACTATTGGGAAATTTTTGAATACTACCAAAATTTTCTTTATTTTTAAAATTTTTCCCCACTTCAATTATGATGGGTCCAAAAAAAAATTAACATGTAAAAATGATCTAGATAGCTCATTAAATAAATTAATCAAACTCAAGGTAGAGAAAGGTAGAGAAAATTTTAGTGTTACTCGGTAGAAAATCACAAAAGAACTTGTAAACAGGAGAACGCATCCACTGAACAGGGACATCTAAAAGATTTACAAAGGAGAGCTGACGCCGGGTGGTAAAGAAAATAAGAAATTTGGTGCGCAGCTGAGCAAGTAAATGTCTAATTAGAAGTCACGTTGTGATGTCGGACAGTTGAAGATCCTACGCAAGTAGAAGAACATGATGTATGGCGGATGCAGGAAGAAACTAAATATGAGGATCTTGGCGTTATTATTGCATTTGAACCTCTCCCTGCATCGGTCTGCAAAGAGGCCAAGTTTTTTAATACCTGCGTCTGCAGCTGCCGACACAAGGCACTTGTGTGCCTCGTAGGCACCACCTCATTTAGCAGAGTAGACGGCAGGCAGCATCAAGCCGACGACTGTGAGCGCCATTTTCATACGATCAAATCAATTAAGACCAAGTGAGCTCACTGCAAACATCTTGCCACGGTGAGAGATGTTAGTCATAGATCGGAAGAGGGACAACGGAGACTGATGCACTCATTCGAACAAAAATATAGTTTATGCAAGAATGGGGGCTAATTTTCTTTTAAGCATGCCGATGATCGTCTTAATATGGGTTGATTAGCCTCCCAAAACTTTGGGGTTCAAATGCTTACCATTGGACAAGCAAACGAGAGCAAGAAAATATGATTTCAAGAAAATTTTCTGGCCAGCACTATTGCATGGTTTTTTATGATGCACTTCAAGTAGTATACTATACTTCGGGGGTAGAAAAGCTGTTCTCTCTATACAATTTATCAAGGCGTAATATATGAGGAAACCACAAATCCCATCGAAACCCTGGTGCTTCTGCCTTCCACTAATCTGAACACTGATTAAAAACGCCTGTCAATAGCTATTGGTTCCCTAGGTTTATGCACGGCCAAGATTTGGTTTGATGGAATATATTATCATCAATCCTCATGTACATGGACGTTGTTAGCCAGGAAAAACTAGTACATATATATATAAACCTCAATTGTTATATATCTGAAAAGAGTAGTAAATGCAGGGATAAAACTTATACCCTCCATCAATGCAATACAATCTACACAACACAACGAACATAGTATTCATCCTGCCCACACTGGTTTCAGAAACTAACCGCTGACCTAGTTGTAGAGTAATGAACAACATAAAGAAGATTGTGCACATTTTTTACTTCATATGATAGGGGGCATTTCATGGAGATGACTAAAATTAGATTTTGAACGGCAAATAATCATATCAGAAGATATGCATCAGAGGAAGCTCATTGAGCTCCCGGGTAAGAGGAACAGCCAAAGACTTGTTTCGGCAATAGGTTACATTCTTACCGTGCCCAAAGTATAACCTAGGAAGCTTAAACGTTTGGATTACAAATTCCAAGTCACAAGCATTGCCTTTATGTCGGCGACAATCAATGGTCACTGGCTAACTCAAATAAAGGAATCTAAAATACAATTACCAGTTTCACAAAATGTTATGTGGCAGTCGAGTACCATAAACAACTATTCAAGTACCTGAATTTCTCATCCGATTCCTAGCAGTCAAGTTCTGAATGTAGAAATTACTCCTCCAATTGCACAGCTTCATAATCGTCAGTTAACTACAGTGAACTCACATATATTAGCTTCCCACAGAATTAATCAAATAATAGTCACTGCTGCATATACATTGAAAATGCCCACAACCACAATTTCTCAGGTTATACCAAAATACTTTGAGATTCACTTCCTATAAGCCGTGACATCAACTACAGCTACACTTATTTAGAAAGACCATTTCAACACTAGTTTTATAAAACCTGAAACAATCCTCAATTCAAGCCACTTTCTTCAAATGGAGAAGCTGTTAGCAACAGAGTACTAAACATTGTGCTCCATGGTTCGGATGAAGTCAAGCTTTTTCAGTTTTGATTAACTATTATGAACTCACATCTGTACTAATTTTACAAAAAAATTCAGCAGCATCAGCATAAAATTTCATTCACCAAAAAATTTCATCACTGAGTTCTATATTCGAATGAAAAACCGAAATCAACCTATGTTCATTATAAGTCATAACTCCTTCAAATTCAATTGCATGAACAGTTACGCATCAAAGCAGCCATTTTCCCCTCTCTACTTCAACATAACCAATAGCAAACAGAGCTTCACAAAAAATGAAAAACCGGATTACCCGCGATGCATGATCACGATCTACTCGGATCGAAGAGGCGGCGGACGCGGGCGGCGAAGACGCCGGACTTGTCGAGCGCCGCCTCCAGGAGGAGGCTCTGCTTGGTGGCCTCCATCTTCTCTGAGAGGGAGCGGTGCTCTTCGCGGAGGGCGGCGGCGTCGCCGGCGAGGTCGTTGAGGCGGTGCTTCTGGCCGAGCGACCGCATGCTCAGGAGGAGTATCCCCGTCATGAAGAGGAGCTGCACGAAGCTGTCCTTCCTCTTCATCGCGTTCGCCCACAGCCCCAGCGGCGCCCGGTAGGTCGGCGGCGGGTTTTCCGGCGGCGGCGCGGCCATAGTGACGGCGGGCGGCGGGAACGAGGGGCGAGAATCCCAATTCCCCAAAGCATCACGCAATAAAAAAGTGGGTGTTCTAAAATGAAAAAAAATATTTTTATTTTGACGTAAATAAATAAAATTTAATATATTTTTTGATAATAAAAAGTTCATTCAAATATCTAAAAAAACATTTAAAAACCCGTTAAATTTATAAGCACCAATTAAGGGTTATTCAATGATAAAATTGACAATATTAATGATTTTAGATAATAATCAGGTCTAAGTATAAACAGACGGGCCTAAATTATCTTTTTAAAATAATTAATAAAAAACTCATTCTATTCATCTTTAAAAAATTTATTTATACAAAACATTTTTTAAAGGAAACATGTAGAAAAGAAAAACATTAAATAAAATACTCAATGACAAAAGTATCCTTTTCGATATACACTAAGTTGGACTAACTATAATTTTAACTTCATTCTACAATACACATTTTTATTAATAAATTAGATCTTTATATCATGATAAGTATTAGACGTGACATTAAATTTGAAAATAACACAATCTACCTATTTTAAGAAATTTTGTTACCTAATTTATAATAATAAAATCCATTTTAATTATAATTCTTTAAAAGATTTATTATTTTGATTTAATTTAAATTTGTTTTGTTAGGTTTGAGTGAATATTTATATTAGGTTTAGTGTTTATTAGAATGTTTAGTATTTTAAATAAAATTGTGAAATTATTACATATTCTATAGAATTATGGGCTTTATTATTAATTTTATTTATTTTGAAGGTCAAACGTTGTTTTGGAGATTAATTATTTCCAAATAGTCATTGATTAAAGCTGGATTAAATTGAAAATAGTTGTAGAGGTGGTGGTTAAGGAGAAATAAAAGAGCTAACATCAGGCACTTATTGGCTATGATACTGTTCAAATGCATAAACTTTAAATAATTTATTTTTTTTCAATTTGTCAAAGCATTTTAAGGGCATATAAAGATTGTGATGTGTTGGGTTGTCCCACTTTGATAAATTCAGGAAATGACAATCTTTTTTTAGACGAAAAAATTAATTTTTTTAGCAAAATGCTTTTTTCATTGTGTGTTGAGTGAATAGAAGAAAAGGCGGACATCGGTGAAAAAGGGCGCGAGGGGAGAACAAGAAAATTATGTAGATTAAAGAAAGATGAATGTCTTATTAAGATTCGCTTACGATCGTTTATGATAGTTTTGTCAAGTTCTTAATCGGTGACATCTTCCATTTATTCTTTTTATTTTTGATTAATAAAAATTAGTATTGTGGGAATTTATTCTCCCATAAATATTTTCTGTATTAAATTGTAATATAGTAAATTTAATCCGGCCATTTGCCTATAATTTTTCTCCGTATTTATAATTTTCCACATAAAATTATTATTGTCTTTTATTTGTGTCAAATTTAATTAAATTAATTAATACTTCTCATCAATTATGTGCCGAAATAAAATTTTAGTTATTTAGTTAATCATAGCTCTTCCAACACTATGACATTTTTTTTAAATTTTATCACATCATTATATATCACCAATGATAAAAATTGTTCATTATTTTCTTATTTTTCATCTAAATATATATAATGTCCTCTAAAAATACCCAACATTGGCTTGAAGAAATTATACGCATCTAAATACAATTTTTACGTTAGTGTTGAGAATGTTGTAAGTTCTATTCTTTTTAATTAATCAGCTGATACAAAAGTGTTGAGATGTCAGGCAATGGTATGCCCGGTTGAAAGCTTGAACTTGAACTTATCTTAAATTTTAGCATAAAAGAAGAAAAGGGTTGAAAATATTATTAAAATATTTAATTTATGATAATATATTTAAATAGAATATAAATATATTAACGCTCAAACATATTAATAATTGAATTTTACTTTGCGGTAGCACAATATTGTCGTCTTCATAAAAATAATTTATTTATAAGAATATTTTTCATTCTCACATCTTTACAAATAATCACAAATTGATATTTTGTAAAATAACGTTTAAGAGTCTTAATAGTGATGATTTTTAACACAATAAATAAATGAAGAAGATGATAACCTGAACTCCTTAATTAAACTTTTTATATTATGTTAAAAAAATAAATTCAAACCTATATTTCTTTTAATATTGATAAACTTGTAATAATTTTAATAAGTAATTAAGTTTAAGGATATCTCTTATAAAACAAATCCTTAAATATCTCCTATATATATTTGAAAAATATTAAATTATATTACTCTAACATTATTCCTATCATTAAAAAAATAGCAAAAAATAAAAAAAATATGATAATAATACAAAAAATAAAAAATAAGCATTAATAAAAAAATAAAATGTAGAAAATAAATAAAGGAATAAATATTCATTTTATTGTTTTTTTAATTTTAGATGTTGCTTTTTATAATTGGTTGTAAGGAGTTTAATGTATAAAATATAGTAAAGACAAATATTATTGGAAATTTTAATTAATTGTAATAAATTTTTTTGAAAAAAATATAAATATATTAATATTAAAACATTTTGATAATTAAAATTTACATTAGGGTACATGGTACGTTGTCTTCGTAAAACTGGTTTATAATAATATTATTTATGAAGACATTTTCAGAAGTATTTTTTTAAAATAAAAAATATATTTGTATGAAAAGAAAATGAAAGCACACACATGCAACCCTTGAGATACTATACATTTGATGTGGTTTATACATTAGAAAACCTGTTAGAACTCTCCAGTTTTACCTCCCTACGTACTTCACAACGGTCAATGATAAATTAATGCAAAATTAATTTTTAATTCTTTTCTTTATTATTTACAAACTTAAAATTTTTATGTAGTTCAAAACAAATTACACTGAATATCACAGAGAATTAGCTGCACTTATGTTATACACCTAACAATTAATAATCTAGACTTCCTCTTAATCAGTCATAAAATGTTAGATAATGTGAAGAGGAAACCATTTAAAAAAATCTTTATATATATATATATATATATATATATATATATATGAGAGGAAGAGGCTATGCTGTGTACTGCAGCACAGCCAAGATGGCTGTGTTGCAGTGTTTCAGCCGTTGGATCAAATCCAACGGCTGAAACATGCCCCCACTTCCCCGTTGGATAAAAAAAAAAAAAACTTTCTGGCGTCGCCGCCACCCCGGCCGACGCGACGCCACCCCCCTCGCCCCGCCCGTTGCCACCCCGCCGGGGGCGGCGACGTAACCCTCGCGGCGACGGGGCGGCGGATCTAGCCACCCCCGCCTCTTCCCCTGCGGGACCGCCGCCGGGCGACGCCACCGCCCCCCGTCCCCCGCCCGCCACCCCACCGCGCGACGCCCCCGGTCCCCCGCCCACCACCCCGCCGTGCCCCCCTCGGCCTCCGCCCGCCACCTCGCCGCGCCGCGCCCCGTCCCTTGTCGCCGTCGCCGTGATCGGGCACCCTTCCTGCCCCTCCGCCGTCGCTGCTACGGCGGCGCCGGACAGCCCTTTTTTTTTTGATCTTGGCAGTTGGATGCTAATCCAACGGCCAAGATCAAACTTCGGCACAGCCAAGAGGAGTAAGGAAAACTTTTTCCTATATATATATACTTTTATCGATCTTTGCGTAGATCCCATCCCCAACTTAATTTTCAGTAGTTAAATATACCAGTCACTAAAACAAAATGCATCAAAACATAAGTTAGTGCTAGTAAAATGCGGCAAGATATTGAAAAATCTATGTCGGGTGAAAGCCGAACTACGTTTAGAGCTTGTGAAAATAAAAAGTACCGTAGAGAAGTAGCTAAATCATACATTCCAAACTTGCAATAAAAATATTTTGTTATAAGATATAAATTATAAATCATTTAGAGGTACATTTGGACGGCTCATCAAAAAAAATTTAATTTGTAATTTAATATATCTAATTTGTGAATATGCCGAGAGAACAAGTTTACACGCCATTCAATTTTTAGAATGATATAAAGACCTTACATCATTCTTCCAGCTTCACTCTGCATGGTAAATGCATGACATCGACTTATGTTCACTTCGTGTGAATTTATATTAAGCGTAGAACAAGAAAGAGCCGAGGGTATGTTTGGATGCCATGAAATTTAATCGGAGAAAATTTTATTTTTAGTCAACGCAACTCTATGTAAAAATCTTATAAAGTATCATTTTCTTGTAAAAAATATAAAAAATAAGAAATAAATTTGGAGACACACGTGAGAAAAAAATATTTCATTTTCATCTCAATTTTATATTACTATATAGAGAAAATCTTTAAAATTTTCATGTCATTTTATTTTTTAATTTTTATTTCCTATAAAAATATTTTTTATTTTTATTATTTTTATATCAACCAAACGGAGCCTAATTATACATCCAATTACTTGAGGTAGCTCAAGCTACATATGAGCACCATAATAACTGGCGGATATTAAGAAAACATTAATGACTATAAAATGGATACAAGCATGGCATGGGCTCATAGCATGCAAAAAAAATAGTTAGTCATTGCCCTTCAGCTGGAGACCATCTTGGTTGTATGCACATGTTCTAGTATTGAACAAGGAGCTGGTCGGTCCGTTCATTTCTACACCAAAATTTCCTGGGAGAATGGAAGAGCGTTCCATGTTCCAACCTGGGTGGAAAAATCTTTATGCTATAAACAAACAATAATATTCAACAACAAGATTCCCACGTCTCTTAAATTTATCACTATGATATTAAATATTTACTTCCCTCAAAAGAAACTTTAAAGTTTAAACTAAAGTTGAACAAAAGACCTGTCTAATTTGGAACCAAGATGGGTGAGGAAGTTTGTTCAGATTTTTAAATAATATGTACACAAGGCAAACAATTAAACGGGTTTGTACATTAGCTATTGATTATATTCAAACCCTTTTGATGAATGCTGCAATTTTACCTTCCTGGTATCTTGACATACATGATTGGCTAATGCACAAATTTATGCACAATAACTTGCAGCAAATAATGCACATCACACCTAAAAATTAATCAACTGGAGTGTCTTTATCTTTCTTTGAGTGCTGATCACCTTCTCAAAAGGTTTTAGAGAATAAAGTAAGGAGGAAACTAGTTTAATCCATCTTTCCCCGCCACGTAGATGCCACTTCTAACTTCCAAGCACTTCTACTCACCAACAACAGAAACCAAATGCATAAAACTAAGTCAAGAATAAGACCAACAACCGCCACCCTCTTGAGCTGGAATCCACTTAAACACACTTCTTAAGACGACTAATTTCACCTCCTTTATCACACAACATTCTAGCAATCATGGGTGCTGTCTTGGGTTTCCTCATCTTCCTACTCTCACCTGTTTTTGCTTGTGATAGGTGTTTGCATCAATCCAAGGCTGCCTATTTCACTTCTTCATCTGCATTAACAGGTCAGTTAATTTGATTAATGAGCTTTGATGATGGTTTATGAACGTAGCTGCCTATCTTCCTTCTGCTTAAGTAGCTAAAAAGGTTTTCTACTATTGACTGCGAGCAATGACATAAACAGCTGGGGCATGTGGATATGGCTCCATGGCTCTTGATTTTAATGGAGGATACTTGGGAGCAGCCAATTCTGAATTGTACAAAGGTGGAGAAGGATGTGGAGCATGCTTCCAGGTATAGCGTCATATACAACATCTGATGATTTTTAGCTACCTCTTATTTAATATATGTGAGTAACATCAATCATAGATGATTGAGAGATTATGGAAAACTATCACTCTTTAAGTAAAACTAATCGGTTCGAGACTTACTTCTTAACTACAAGTAGTCTTTACGAATTGAATATGTGGGTATTGCGACAGATACGGTGCAAAAGAGCAAATATTTGCAGTAAACAAGGATCAAAGATCATAGTGACCGATCTAAACAAAAGCAATGAAACTGGTTTTGTGCTCAGCGAGATTGCTTTCGCAGCAATGGGTCAGAAGGGCCGTGAAGAAGACGTCAAGAAGTTGGGAATTGCAGATGTGGAGTACAAGAGGCATGCCCAAGCTTCTTCCTTTGTTAATCTGGTCTTTCTAATGTTATTCTAACCTCGTCTCTGATCTACGAAGGATACCATGCGAGTACAAAAACAAAAATTTATCGATCAGAGTGGAAGGAGGGAGCCAAAAGCCATACTATTTGGCCATCAAAATTCTCTTCCAAGGTGGCCAGACCAACATAGTTGAGGTCGATGTTGCTAAGGTACCCTTAGTATTATTCCACCCAATTCAATTACTAGAAATAAATAATACGGGATCTAAACTGACCTTGAATAGAAATAATAAGAAACCCAAACTGAACAAGGACTGTTGGCACTGATTTATAGGTCGGACCAAACAGATGGCAGTTCATGAAACACAACTATGGAGCTGTTTGGGACACAGATAGGGTTCCGGCAGGTGCACTTCAGTTCAGGTTTCTGGTGACCGGAGGATATGATGGTATGTGGTTCTGGGCAACAAGTGTTCTTCCTGAGGATTGGAAGGTGGGAGTGGTTTATGATGCTGGAATTCAGATCAATGCCATTGCCCAAGAGGGTTGCTCTCACTGTGAAGGAGAGTGGTGAAAGTAATAGTTGAATGTGCCTTCCCAAAGAAATCAATTAATAGTTAAACTCTCCCACTAAACATAGCAAGAAAATATGCCCGAGTAGGATTACAAGTTCATAAGTAAAAGAAAAAAGCTTTATAAAATCCTGCTTGTCTGCAACCATCTTACTGATGCTCATAACTGATCAATGCAAACTACAATACATACTTTTTGCAAGGTAAAATGACAAACACAAATACAAACAAGGTCCTCATTAACCCTCTATAGCTTGCTATCAACTATTAATCTTTTAATGCATCAACTTTATAATCCTGATCTTCATAGTATCTCAAAATTTCCACCGCACAGTCTAGAAATGTTTCACCTTCTCTTTAACAAGCCAATGAATAATAGAAGATTTAGCAAAAGCCACTGCAATTTTGCAGCAACAAATTCCCTCGCACTCTTAGTTTACAAATATGCAGAAAGGCTAGTTTCTAATTTTATTACACAATAAATAAACATTTGACTAGCTTCAACAACCACAGGCTTCTATCTTCCATACTTGGGCGCAAGCACATTGCATCTATAAACACCAAGAAAATGTAGATAAGTGCTAACAGAGTCAACTACATCAGACCTCTATCTCCCACTTTGTTCATCATCAGGACGCAGCGTCTTCACTGAGAAGATATACAAGGAAATGATTATAAATATGCTGATAAATACCTTCCTTTCAAAATTGTGAGCTTCCTGGGGTAATCCATATGATAGCATCACAAATAAATTTCTTAATTTTTATGTTTTGCCATGGATGTAATTCTTCTAGTTGGTCATAAATTTAACAACGAAAGCTTGGAGGTTTGGAAAGAAAAAAAAGTACTTTTGAAAGAATATCATAAATAACAGAAACTATCTTGATGCTTACCGCTAATACTCGAGAATGCTCTCACATGTGCTATCAATACTGCACAAGAGAGACATCTGGTCCACACTGAAACACAATGCTGTTACTGTGCTTTGACAGTGGAAGTGCCTACGAAATATTTTATAGAGGCCCTTAAAATATGAAATTCCCACTCACATCACTCCCGCTTACCGGAGGTGGATTGATGCCTAGTGGCAAAAGGGTGGAGAAGAATTTAACATGGGGCTTCGAGATGGTTGTTCAGTTCCTGGAATATAAGGTTTTGATGCAAGATACTCAAGCGCAACTACAACGTCGCCAATCAAAGGGCGATATGAAGCCTCCTCTGCAAGGCACATTTGCCCAATTGCAATAGCATGGTGTTGGTATTTGAAAGGATAACGACCTTCCAGTAATGGATCAGCAAGCAGGGAAAACTTCTTTATGTCCCTCAGTAACTGCCGCGACTGGAAATCACAAGAAAGGACCAGAAAAACACACACACGCACACACAATTAAATCGGCATTGGATAGAGTTTACCTATCTTTATATTTCTAAGTCCTTGACATCATCTCTAGTTGGCTAGTTGGCATACACTGGAAGAAAGATTGACACACAATAGACAATACTAAGTGCTGACTAAAGTTTTAGGCGCATGCTAACCACTGTTCAAGATATAATTCGCAGCTAAAAAAATTGAATACAAGACTAGAAAAGTTAAACCTGACCCCATACAGAAAAAATGTTGAAAGCTGTAAGATGTAGATCTTCATTGCTTGAATGAAATGTATAAATCTTGCTCATTCTAAAAACGTTCAAATACAGTCACACTACCAGCATGAATGATACCTACCCAGACAACTAGGTTGCGCTAACCAAGAGTTCTGCAATGGTCAACCGATCTTCTCCCAGACATAAGTTCTAAGAGTACCACACCAAAACTATATACATCGTACATAAGAGTCAGCTTACCAGCCTTTGCATGCTCAGGAGCACAATAACCATATCTGCCCATAACCCTAGTTGAAATGTGAGTCTTGTCTCCAACTAGAGCCAGTTTTGCTAATCCAAAATCAGAGAGCTTCGGATTGAAGTCATCATCAAGCAATATGTTTGCAGCTTTAATATCTCGGTAACTGACAGGAAGACAGGCTTTGACATGCAAATACTCAATTCCACGAGCTGCACCAACTGCAATTTTCATCCTTGTGTTCCATCCAAGAGGTTCGTTCTCTGGGTGTAATATCTGAAAAAGGCATATGAACAATAATCAAAAACCCCATACCTGTGGATAGCAACATACTACCATGTCACAGAGTTGATTTAGCAAGCCAAATAATTTTATCAGACTAATTATAAAAGAGGACAAAAAGGAAAGATAAGTAGGAATCACAAAGGAATTTTTGAAACAATCATGATAACACTTATATATAAACGTCTCTTAATCTTCATGGCTATCTCAAATAGTTCGATAAGACATATACATATATTAGAAACAAAGAAATATTTCATGCTTAGAATTTTACAAAACGAAAATTGAAAGCGACTGTGACAAAGAACAGACGTATGTGCTAAACTGTGATCTTTCTTCAGAGAAGAATAATATTATTCATACAAAAGCCGTAATTTGACAAAAAAGGTGCTCACAAAAGAGATAATTTTCACCATCATCTTTTGATCCACGTATGAACTGTAGCCAAGTAAATTAACAAGATTAGGATGATGAAGGACACACAACAGGAGCACTTCCACAACAAACTCTTGCTTCCCTTGATGTCCTTCCAGGTTAAGCTGCTTAATTGCCACAATTTGATACCAAAAGTATACAACACCTCATCATCCGTCGAACACAGAATTGAAAACATTCTAAACCAATAAATAACAGTCGTTCAAGGAACTTTCCTGCCCAGATTCCAATTTCCCTTCATAAGCCCGTCCAAAACCACCTTCACCAATCAGATTTGTTGGCTTGAAACTCTTCCTTGCAGCCACCAATTTATGATCTGGGACAAAGAACAGCTGCACCTTTTCCACGAGATAGAATTACGGACTTTCCAACACCCTCAGAAGAAGCCCTTTCCTCGCCATCATCTAGCATACCAAGATGAACGAAATTACACAGTTCAGCAAAACCAAAAATCAGACCAGCAACCAACCCAATTATCATGCTTAACACCCACCATCTGCTTCCCAACATGATCTCTGCCCGCTTCCCTCTGCAAACGGGAAGCAAAAAAATTCAATCAAAACTCGGCCTTTCATTACTCACAACCACATAAAAACAAAATCAACGCATTCTCGTTCTCCTTTTTCTTCTTCCACCCTATATTATCCTAAAGACAAAAACAATCAATTCGTAACTGAAAATTTGATTAAATTCCCACCCCCATCAATGATTTGTCGAATCAAATCATTCTAATCATACTAACAAAGTCTATAAATCATATATACACCATACAATTGAATCATTTCTTTTTACCAAAAAAACACTGAGAAAAATGCAACTAAAACAATCAATTGGTAACTCAAATTGGAATAAATCCCCACCACCGTCAAACAAGTTTTAAATCTAATCATTCCAATCATAGTCACAAAGTCTATAAATCATATGTACCATACAATGGAATTTAAAAAATAAAATAAAACACTAAGAAAAAATGCAACTAAAACACTCAATTGGTAACTCAAAATTGGATTAAATTCCCACCACCAACAAACAAGAGTCAAAACTAATAATTCCAATCATAGTCACAAAGTCTATAAGTCATATATACACCATATAATTGAATCATTTTTTATTTAAAAAAACACTAGAAAAAATGCAGCCAAAACAATCAATTGACAACTCAAAATTGGATTGAATTCCTTCCACCATCAAACAAGTGTTAAAACTAATCACTCCCATCATACTTACAAAGTCTACAAATCAAATATATCATATAATTGAATCATTAAAAAAGAAACACTAAAAACAACAAATGAAGGTACTAAAACCCTAATCCTACCACTCCCCCACCTCAGCCATTTTTCTCTCTAGAAATCTCCACCATTCTCTCTCTAAAATTCTCTTCCTCACTCTAGGCAAAAGATTTCTACATCATTTGATCCATCATTTGCTTACTTCCTTCTCACTACCTACAACCTCTTTCCTCTCTTAGCTCGCTTTCTCCCTCTAAAAAACACTTGGCATTCTCTCTCTAAAAGTGGGTAACACATCATTTCTAAAAAATGGCGCCTCTCTCTCTCTCTCTCAATACTCTTAACGGTATTGCGGCCCGCAGTCTCCACCTGAAGCCACCGCTGCGTCCAATTGAGCGTCCACCACACTTTTACTAGTTTTTTATAAAAAAACTTATTTGGTTCCTTAAAAATTTCATTTGCAACTTATGCCTCCATCATTAGTAAATGAGGCAAGTTTGGGCGTTCCATTTGTTTGTTTGATCATTGTCTCCTGAATTTGGAGTGACATTGAACACTTCCGAAACGAAGATAGGTCATTGACATAGATTATAAATCCTACTTAGCCACGTTTCTATGTTAAATCGAAGTTGTAAGGAAACATTAAACATAACATCGAGTTATAACCACCCCCACCCAAGAAAAAATCACAAACGAGATGATAAATGTATACTTAGATATGCCTACGAGGTGTTTCAACTTTCTTTATTTTACTGTCAAAAGATGCACAACAGCAAAAAGCTTGACCACAGTACAATTTGGTTGCAATAAAAGAGTCGAAGCGTTTAAGAAAATATAATTAATTTATAAGCGGAAAAAATACTTCTCCTTGATTCTACGAACATGGATTAATGGTTACAGCGTAGAAAAATTTCCTCTCGTTTTGTCTACAAATTAGAATACATCAATCTGTACAAATTTCTCCTACCGTTACTTAGATGGTTGTATGAGCAGCCCTACCGAGGAAGATTACTCCCCTTTTATTTTTTTCCCTGCTACCTCGTTACCAGAACTGAACTAGGAAACCAAGAACATTGCCTCTCAAATACAAAAGAATAGTTGCAAAGCCAGTCATAGCTGCAAAGCCAAATCTGGCTGCTTTGAATCAACCATTACCCCGCCAGAGCCTGGTGAATTAGGAGTTTGGAATCTGACATTTAGATCTGGCGGAGCTACATCGGAGTTTGACTGAGGTAGCATGCCTTGTGAAGCATATGCCTTCCCGACATGCCTAGGATCCGGGATAGGCCTCCTGCAATTCATGGGTGTTTGTATACCGTCAACCTGGCTCGAAGGCATCCCACAAAGAAAGCTGTTGGCGTCTCTATTAGCAATATCAACATTTCCAGAAACTGCACCCGCCTCTGAATGGAAGCTGCCTCCTGGAGATGGGCCACCTAGACTTGACGGTTTCCCTGATAGTGGCAAGGAATTTGGCACAAATCCATAATACCCATTGATAGGAGAGTGGGTTGGAAAATTCTGCCACTGGGAGTTAGGTGTTGACAAAAGAGCACTGTTGCTGTTGCATGCATTGTCCTGAGCTTCAAGATTTTGCGTGGAACTTTTAGGGTCAGCCATAGCACCGGAGTGTCTGCTCTGCCCAGAAGATGTAATTTGTTGAGGATATCTACTTATATCTGTCGCATCTGCATTTGTGGATGACCCATGTGGAACTAACAACTTGTCAGTTTTGGCATCTGGGAGCATAGGCACCGAGGAACAGTTTGAACTCCTGGTTTGACAAAGTTGTTGTGATGGTTCTGTTGGTTGTAATGATTGGTACGATGAATTTGCAAATAATGGTGGCTGTGGCATTTGAGAACACTCACTTTCACCCACCCATCCAGGACCAAATTTCATTCCTGAAGGCAAAGCTCTTTCAATCTTCTTTGAGGCAGCTCTCCATGCTACGGGTCCAAGATTTGCAGCAAATCGTGCAAGGCTTCTTGCATATGTATGCTCCCCATATAAACCAACCTGATTCATGCCAAAGGTTTTCTTAAGCTGTGACAACCAAAAAAGAACAAAAAAGCTAATACACAAGATGTGCTGCTATTCAAAACTGACAGGAATTAGCTGCTTCCTTTCATGCTGAAATATAGTAGGCACGGAGGGCTCATGATCCCATGGAGATTGAAGAAACAGGTTGTAAGTATCTCGCCGGTTTTCATCTAAAACCATGGGCTTTTTAAAATTTTTTGACATACCCTTGAGCATAAAGCCTACAACCAATGCACCTCAAACTCTGCTAATATGCACATATAAAAGAAAAACAAAATAACAAATAAATACCTGAAAGCTCATCATTTCTATCAGATTTATTCTCTGCTGCATAACCTACAGCTTCAGAATTACGGTTTTTAGCAAATACATCATTGGTACCGGATTTATCAGCTCCTTTTCTCAAGGATTCATGAGTGACATTAAGTTTACTATCAGCTACTGAAGCAAGAGTTGCTTCTGAACCAGCCCGTTCCACTGAAAGATGACCAAGTTGTTTTTTTATGGAAGTTTTTCCTGGTGGCCTGCCCCTTCGAACAACCTTCACCTCTGGTTCATTACCTTCACCTCCCTGTCTTAAATTTTCAAAATTCTTTCTTGCCACTTCCTGCATGGAGCGAGCCTGCAAGATAATAAAAAAGTTGGAAAACTTGGCATTATGACACCTAATTGCTATATATTATGTCAAACAAAAAAACTCACTTCCTGAAATGTACCTGGCGATAGTAAATGGTATCTGGAGCATTATAACGCATTGCATTTGAACAGATGAGGAAGACATCTTTCTGCAGAATTAAATGAAACATAACTTTATCTACTGCACTTTATGCTATAAGAAAGTAATTTAACAATAGACAACAAGTCCATATCCAATTGAACATAGTGTATGATAACTAAGTATAAGAATCTAAAAACACAAATGATTAAGTTTGAGATTCCTTAGCCATCTGGCACAGCTCAGTCATGCATACAGAAATAAAGCAAAGAAGGTGAAATTACGTTGACTGCCATACATAAGGCCTGTCCACGATGCCTAAAAACTTTTTTTCAAAGCAAAAACGTCACTAAATGTCCTAAATGAATGCATCACAGAAAGCCTAATGAGGTCCAAATTTTATATCCAAATTATCTACATAAAAAAGAATTATAAGAAACAATTCTAGTAACCAATTCAAAAAACAGCTGGAGGAAAAACTGATCAAGCCTCATAAGCTTAACATATTAATTTCAATGGCACAAGTTCAGTAAAGTTAGTTGAGTGAACCATCATTATAAGTTCCTATCTAACTGTATGTTTACCTATTAAACTAAACATTAGCAGAAAAATAACATATCCATTAATTGTCCTAAATTCGTTCTTGTCACAAGGCTGCTACAATAGACCCTTTGTGGTCCTGCCCCTTCCTGAAAACCAACACATGCAAAAGCCTTCGCGCACCTGGCTGCACTTTTAAACAAGAAAAAAATCACAACCATTGATTGGAGGTTAAAATTTGACCTGAATAAATGATGGGAAAACACAAATCCGATTGAGACAAAATCTTATGAAAAAATAGGGTAGCTCTTCTTTGATAAAATCTTCCTCCATCTCTTCAATTGATTTCCCACTCTAAAAAATATGGTCATGCTCTGCATTGTGATCTTCCCATTCTGATGCCCACATCAAGACCTCTTTCCAAAAAATATGCCATTTGGTTCAAAGTTTATCACTTAGGCATGTGCACACATTTAATTTATCTTACTTTGTAATTGTCCAATTATAGTTCGACAGCCAAACTATACTATTATAAGAGACATAGAGTTATTTTTAGAACGGAACTATTAACATGTATCATAAGTTAGAAGTATAAATTTGGACCAACACATATTAGCATCTAAAACAGATCTAACAGTCCAATGATGGAATTCAGAACATAATAATTAAGAGATTTCAGTAATGTGTAACTAATGAAAGTTAATATCTTGCAACATGTTAAATAATTAAAGAGGAAAAATTTGGAAATAGTTTTAGCACAGTCATCCACCAAAAAAATTTAATTGTTTCCAAGTAATAAAGGCACAACCTAAAAAACCTTAAAGAGTTAGTATTTCATGATGCAACACTATGTTCAAACAAAAAATTTGATCAGTAGTAATCACCAAGCAATTTTCAGCCAAGTTACAAGTAAAAAACATGTCTGCACATCTTCTTCCTTTCCCAGCACAAAAAATATAAAAGACGTAGGAACAACTCTCTGCTCTGCTACACACAACTGGAAGGACTCAATAACACACAAAAAACTACAAAATTAATTCCCTTTACTCAAAATATAGAAACTAGACCCGACATTTAGCGTTTATGTCATTATCCTTCAGACCAGTGTTATCAGTTACTGTAAACAATTAAGCTTTTTAACACACGGATGCTGCAAAATTTCTCTCTGTCATGTCTCCACCCCATCATTCCATCTCCCCAATTACTCTCTTCATGAAATGACTGTCAAAGCATAATTCTACGCATTACCATTAGCATACTAACAGAGCACCAAGTTCACAGGAGTTCAACCCCTTTTCAGCAGAAGAGCGTTTTTCTTCCATCATCAATCATCAGATATAGTTTTAAAGGAACAATTAGAGCAGCGTCTTATCTAAAAGATGGAACCACTACAGCATTCTGAAAAGACAGATAATATTAAATTAGAGAAAAATGGTTGCTAACATTTTGCATGTAACTAGAGAAAGAATAGTAGCCATCATATTTCAAACTGAAGAGAATATTACAAAAAACGACAGTTTGTGGGGGGGGAGGAAATCAAGTTATACACAACTCCGTTTCACATTCATTTCAAATAGTAATATGGAAAGACAAAATGATTCAAATAACACATCTCAGAATTATGTCCAGGATATACTGACCTCAAACTGTTCTAAATTAGCATATGCACCAGATGATAGCTTATTTCTCACAGTTCCAAAATCCATAGGGTGTTCAATGAGATCGTGATAATCTGGTAGCTGCCCAATATAGGAAATTATCAATTACTCTCCACCAAAAAGAAAAAAACAGCAAAACCAACAAATTTATCCAACCTCCTCTGGGTCCACTGGCTCAGAGAACACCCTATAAGTGTCTTTCCTGCAGTTCACACCTAAAACTTCAGACGACTCACATACAAAGGAAATAAACATGGCCAGTGCAATGTAAGCAAAGTAGAACCCGCACTTTTGAATCCTGTCGAGGATAAAGATCAATAACTTTTTGTCCGGCAACGAGGACGTGGGCCCAGAGTCCAGTGCTGCCTCTGCGCATCAAACAAACAGACAAATAAATGCCCAACCGTAGTCAAATAAAAAGGATCCCACACAGGCACAGTAAACACAACACAACACCAACCTGCTGATTTAGAGGGCGTCCCTTTCCACGGAGAATTCCGCTCATCACCCTGCAGCAGAAAGACTAGCAACTATAAATATTCAAACAAGCACATAAGCTTCAAGAAGAAAAGGTCTTCATTCAGACTTCAGAGACTCACTCAGCTGTGATAAACAAAAGTCAAACGTACAAAGATTCATAAGCCCGGTAATTAACGACCAGAGATATTATATTTATTAATTTACGGTCGTCAAGGCAGGACCAGAAAGACGACTGATGAAATTTCGAGGCATTCCTATTTTCTTTTTATGTGCAAAAGAGCACAAATCTAGACAAAAAATCCCTCTTTTTTTTGTCGCTGTCAAGAAGTGAAGCAGCTCCCAATGATTGGCAGGCACGAGGAGAGGGAAAAAAAATCCCAAATTAAAACCAATCCTTACAAAACTCTCAAAATTCGCCCCCACACTTTCCACACCGTTAAGCCCCATTTTCATGCAACAAACAAAAGAAACCAACCAAAATCCGACCACCATGAAAGAAAAGCAACAACCTTTACCGTCTGTTAGCCTCGGAATTTCCCGCCACCCCAACCAATTTTCGAAAAAAGAAAGAAGACGAAGAAAACAAGGCCGGAGGAAGAACAAGAAGCGATTACCTTCCCCCTGTCCGATCCGTGCCCGACGCCGACAGCATTGATCCGGCGCTTCTTCGACGGGCCCTCCCCCTCCCCGTCCGATCCCGACGGGCCTTGCACCGAATTGGGCATCCGCAGGACCAGCTTGAGCTGCTTCTCGCGGCGGCGGCGGCCGGAGTCGGAATCGTCCTCCTCGTCGTCGTCGGGGGCGGGGGCTGCGGCGGCGGCATCTGGCTCCGGCGGGGAGTGGGAGGGGAGGGGGTTCTGGCGGGTGGATCGGCGGATGGTAGGGTTGGGGGATGGGGAGGCGGCGGTGGGGAGGGAGGGGGGCGGCCCTTCTTTTTCTTCCTCTTCGGATTCTGGTGGTGGTGCTTCTTCGAGCTGTCTCCCATTAGCCGGATTCCGCCTCTGCGCCACCGGCCGCCGGCGGCCGTCGTCGTAGCTCCGCTAGCTCGCTCCGATTTGGACTTCGGCGTTGGCCCCCACCCCTCTTCTGTTCCTTCTTTCTCTCTCTTCTTACTGCACACCCAAGGGATATGTTCTGGTGTTTTTTTTCTACCAATTTATTAAAACAAAGGGTGGATGGCACGTGCGAGCGTGCGGTTTAGGCACGTAAAAAATTTACGACATTTGTTTTTATATTCCATATTGATATTTCCCGCCCCAAATAAAATTTATATGGACCGTCTAATTAAAAAGATATTCCAACCAATCCTTTAAAAATAAAGAATTTGACATTATACGAAGCAGTTGTTAACTATTCTCCGACCATGTCGGCCTGATCTAGCCACCCCCAATTAGAGGTAGGACATGCTCATTTACTTGTCGACCGAATCGAAGTAGAGGTAACTGGGTAGGTATGACGGCCTTTCGAGCAAATTAGGCTAGAAGTAATAAGAAGTGACCATTGACTAAAGGCATTCATAATTGATTGACTCTTGGCCTCATCAGGTTAGGGTTATCCAAATTTGGTTGTCCTTAGGCAAAGATGGCTACAACTAACCCTTCTTTGCTCAATCTAGATTTGACTACGTTCTTGTCAGATTAGACCAAGGTCGGCCTTAATCGAAGGCGACCACATCGGGCCACCTCTCAACAATTGGCCTCTTTCATTGCACAAGTAAAAGTGATAAAATTTTAAAGACAAAAGGTTTATTGAGCCATGGCTCATGGACCTTTTTGTGCCCAAATAAATTGGGCTATATGATTATAAGGATTGCCTAGTTTAAATTGGCTGAATTTAGTCATATTGACCTAAATTTGATCATCGACTTGGCTTAATTTACAATCTTTTTTTTGTAAATAACTTTAAAAATTGCCAGTTGAATATTGTCGATAGCCAAATCCAACTAAGTATTTGAGAGTTAAATTTGATAGCAAGTAGCTAAATCTAATTATCGACAGTTGAATTTAGCGAAGTGTAACCAAAATTTGTTGCCAACGGTTACATCTAATTGTATACCATTTGAGCTGATAGCCCGCAACTCGATTGGCAAGTGACAATCAGGGGGCCATAGAGATTTTTTTTCAGATGTATTTTGGATCATCCTTATAATCGGATAACCTGAATTAGTTACAAATGGAAGAATTTTTCTCTCACTATAGTTTAGGCAATCGCCAGTCAAATTTTAAATATATAAGTTTATGATGGGATATATGATATTAATATTCATAATAAAAAAGTATTGAATATAGTATTAAGGTCAAGTGCATAAAATGAGAATTTTAAAACATAACTTTAAGAAAACAAGCACGAGCTCAAATTAAATTGAGTGGAATACATTTTGATTAGGAGATGGCTACCCAACGAGTAGGGATAGATTTGGATCAAATATAAATAATAATGCTTGCAACAAAATATATGTATCCTATTTAAATTTATGCACTTGGTCACGTATCAAAAATAAATTTGAACGTCCAACAAGAGCATTAAATGTGAATATTTTATTATTATATATATTTACCAAGTTAGATTTGATTTTGTGTATTTAATATGAAAGAGAAAGGATTTCATTTGCTGTTTTCGATCTAGTCTGATCCAATCAATAAGGTTTGACTTAGATAGTTAATTTTTAAAGAAATGGTAGGAAAAAAGATTACACAGAGTTATTATTTAAATTAAATCTCAATAAGATCACTTCAAAGCCAAATTGGATTTCCAAAAACAAAGCCCTGAACCTAAATATGATTCTAACCTCATTCAAATTTCAAGATTATAAAAACAGACTAACAAGGTAATCCCCTGGAAGCAATATATATATATATTTATATGCATATATTTCACGAACAATACTCAAGAAGCATTGCTCCGGGATGAAAAATGTAATAGTCAATAGGTACATTCACGGGGGAGTGCAGATGGGAATTAAATCCCTTTTACGTAGCGGATGCCTTATATTTCAAGAAGGCATAAATAATGATCTAATATGAGAAAAAAGTACTATAAGACGATGTTTTGAAGAAGAAGAAGAGGCTGTGAATGAGAGCAGATAAAATCATAGTATTAGGATCAAAGCTCATGGTATCCCCTATTTACAGGCTTTCTAATGCAGGGATATTGTGTTTTAAGGGACAGTGTTTTAAAAACTGTACAAGTACATTCAAAAGTCAACCATCATAATATAAGGAGTACAATTTTGATTAAGCTAGCCATAAAGAAATAGGACTAAGGGAACAGAAAACTGCAACATGTGCGACTTTACCAGTTAAGCAATCAAACAATTGTAGACCTCGCCTTCATATTGAAGGTACCAAATTGCCTCATCCTACTTTTGCCAGTCAGTAATCGTGTTTATGTGTGCATCCATCACTAATCTTTTGAGGGCGTAATATTTCTGTGTGCATCAACCGAAACATAAAGCTAGAAAAAATTTCTGAAATAATGACAGCAATAACGTTAATGAGTTGGAAGATATTTACTATGGTCAAATGCTACCTCTTCGTCCTCGTTTGAAGAAGAGACAGAACACCTTGGGCAATCACGGTGGATGCATCAGGCCGGGCAGCTTTCATAGTCATCTCAGACATCTCTGTCATTACACCCTCGTCTCCTGGGAAAGGAACTATCCAGTTGTAACAGTCTGATGCTAATTAAACTGAGAAAACTTTAGAACTTGTCTCTCTTTATTTTAAGTTCGTTCTCATATACATCAGCTTTAAAGTCTAGTTTATCTGGCTAACAAGTAAACCTGTAAAATATTAAAATGCCTTTTTTTAAAAAAAAAAGTATTATATAGCTAAAAATTTGCAGTATCTGATCCTGAGGCTCACAACTCCACTTTCCAGATTGATGCCACTTATCAAGGAATGGCTTCCAGAAATCTTCAACAGGATGAAGCATTGAAAAAAGTGTACTAACAGAGTTTTATAAGGGACGGAGGTTGGAGAATAACATAAGTAAAAAATATATTCATTGTTTCAGGATTTGTAAAGCATTGCATACCTAAGATCTCATCAATTGCTGCCTCAAGAGTAGAGGAATCAAGTTCATCTTCTGCCAATACCTTTGCAGAAGAAATGTTTGCCATCACATGGGCGTTCTTAGATTGATGATCTTCAGCAACATTAGGTGATGGAATCTAGAACATAGGAATCAGAGTTATTACACAAGATCTTCAATATGTAAGACAAATTGAAAGATACATCATTAAATCTGTGCTAAAAGCATATTTAGGCAAGCCACTTTTCATGGTCACATAGGTGTTGAACAACCTGTTAAACTAATTATGGCAAATAAAGAACATTGTTTCTCATGAGTATCTTGAGAGTTACCAAAATAGAAGGTTTCCCATTGGCTAATATCTCAGAGGTCATTGCACCAGCTCTAGAAATAACAAGATCCACAGCCGCATATGCCAAATCCACGGAATCCAAAAACCTAGAGATTTTGCCAGAAAGTTCCAAAGTTTGTAAGCAAATGCTATGCAGAAATACAGACACAAAACAGATTGTCGAGATTTTCGAAATGGAAATACTAATTGCAGGTATGATAGCAAATTCCAGCTCAACAAAGTGATACACTGGGAAAAAAATTAATAAAAAAGAATCCAAGTGTGACACTCTAGATTCTCACAGAAATAATTACAGCAAGAACTGGTGCATTACTCTGCCCCCGGCTCCCCTTTAGTAAGCTAAAAAATAAAGATCTCTTTATCTCAAAGTTAAGCCAATATTAATCAGAATGTACATAATTGGATTTCTATCTTTTCTAAGGTACATGGAAACATATAATTCAGTAAATTTCAACAGTCCGCACAGTCAATCTGAAAGCAAAAGAGATTCTGGTAAAATGAACCACTTGTCATTATCAGTATGACAGCTCTCGCACAACTACCTAACTGATCCTATATCACATAACCAGTAAAGCTAAAAACTGTACAGCTTATGGCAAAACGCATGAAAGAGAGGCTCACAAAAGGAGTGGGTAAAACAAACCCATCTCCAGCTAACATTGCACAACAAAAAGCTAGTAAGTCCTACCACAAAAGGAGCTGCACGAATTAGTTAGTAAGTCCTAACACTAATCTGCCAGTCCGCACTGCAGAACAAGCTTCAATCTATATAAATCGATCTCCTGGTACAGAATATTACCCTCGTCCAGGAATATCTCATAGAAACTACTTTAACTAACGAATTTTGCCCCAGCCAATCCTAGGGATTTGAGTAAGTTATTTCTACTACACATAATAGAAAACCAGCTTTAACTTCTAATAACTACCACATAATCACTAAGATTATCAACTTCATCCCGAAGAAACATTATTAGCCATTTCACCTTCCAGTCCAAGCAAACTGACACAGCATTGAAAGGTTTCTATCACCATCCTAACAGCAATCATTTACAATCAGACCTACTTAAATCCAAGGTAAATAGCAACAATAAAAAGATAACAACATATGCAATGCAAAGCAATGGCCAAAAAAACTAAAAAATCTATGTACTCACGGGTTAGGAACAGCCGCGGCTTGACGAGGCTTTCTATCTCAACAAACCCTTCAACCCCAGTTGCCATACCACAAACCTGTTCTTGTGCTGTTTCAACATTTTATAGTACATATTCAGAACTGCAACGTTCATGGCATTCGATCCAAGCGATCCGCCAAGCACTAGTACCACCTGCGGCCGCGCGGCCGAGCACCCGCCGCAGCGAGGCCCGGATGGGGTTTCCGCTCACCACACACCTCCGATTGGGGAAGAACGCGGAACAGGCCTCGAACCCTACGAAGACCATGTCGGCGAAGCGGCAGAGAATCGAGTTGGCGACGCCGGGGGCAGCGTTCTGCTCCGGCACGACGAGCTTCACGCCGGCGAATGCCGCGGCGAGGCAGACGGGGAATGCGTCGTACCCTCCGGTGCCGACGACGACGACGTCGGGCCGCAGCTCACGGATCCGGCGGAGGGCAGCGAGGAGGGCGAGGAGGAGGCGGAGGGGAGGAGCAGGTTTCGCGGGGAGAGCCGAACCCGGCCATCGACACCGCCGCGCGGCCCATGCCGGCGTCGGGGCCGAGGAAGAGGATCCTCTCCGACGGCTCCGTCGCTCGGAGCTCCTCTGGGATGGCGATCGCAAGGTAAACATGCCCGCCGGTTCCACCCGCCGCCATTACTACAACTCCGCTGCAATCGCCGGAAACTCCTTCGCCAGAAATGCCGGCGGCTACGGCGGAGGTGGGGAAAGCGGGGTGAGGGTGGTAGGGGTAATTTTGGAAGAAAAGGTTGGGAGCCATGGGAGGTGTAGGGGAGTCGGGGGATGGCGGCGGCGTGGGAGAGGGAGGAGCGGACGGCGGCAATTGGGTCGGTGGAGGTGGCGGCGCCGCCGCTGGGATGGGCGGCGGGGTGTTGGTTCGATGGGTAGTGGTGTGCAGGGGTGCTAATTGAGTGAGGGAGCCTTAAAAATAATATGATACTTATCATGTCAATTATCTTGCTTCTTTGTTATTATATTTTATATATATATATAAATAAATAAAATATAATATAAAGACTATATTATTATATTATTTTATCGAGTCGAGTTCGAGTCGAACTACGAGTCGAGTTCGAATTACAAACCGAGTCGAGTCGAGTCGAACACCACCTTGCTCAAGCTCGGCTCTTAAGATTCGAGTTTGAGTATTTAAATGTCGAGTTTCGAGTCGAGTCAAACCGAACCGAACGCTAAATACTCACGAGATGGCTCGCTCAATTAGTAACCCTACTGGTGTGTTTGACTTTGGAGGCGTTGATCGTGATGGAACACGTTGAATTTTCGATATTCCCCTAGTGGCAATAAGATAGGCGATATTTATTGGGATAACAATTTTAATTGAAGGATAATTTCTTAATTATGAAAAAAATTATGTTCGCAATTTTGTTTTTCATCGATTTATTTATTTCTTTTGGTTATATACATGGTACATTTTTAGCTAGGCCTCTTAGATTGAGCTGCAAAAAATCATTAGCACCAAAGAAATACGATGGTCGATGGCTACGCTTGAAACCGGTCTCATGAAGTGGATGGCTTTCCTGCTTCCATGAGTAAGCATTTTTCGTTCTCTCTTCTTTGTCTCCAACAGCACAGCACACTGTCATTGACCTGTGCCTTCTCGTCTTCTTTCTTCTACATACGAGATACACAAAACGAGACAAAACCCCGTCATTGCTTTCCTTGAATATGAATAACCAATGATTGATGCCGCATTTTGCTAAATCGAAATGGAGGAAATGAGAATTAAGGATTTTCTTTTCCCCCATTCACAGTGTTCACCCTCAAGCGTCTTCAGTTAAGTCCACTTGAATGGTCAAATATAATATATTACAGAAATCTCAAATATGCTCTATTGCATGATTTCCGGGACAACGATCCCTCGCAAGGTGAAGAGAATGTAATGACAAATGAATAACCCGAAACTAAAAACACAAGGTAGAAAATACAATTTTTTAAGCACGAATATAGTAAATAGTAAATAATATGTAGAAGTCGTATAGAGATCCAAATTGCAGACAGTGACTATAGAAACGGGAAACCAAAACAGGCTAAGTCCCAACGTTCAGATGAAGTATGAACATCAGTTTTCCAACTATGAAAAAGAGAAGGTACATCATGCCCACTATTGTAGGAGGTAATATAGCTAAAAACGTTCTTATTTTCTCAAAATACCAATTGGAGTACACGAGCACTAAAATTGCATGCTAAGCATATATCATTGTCTTTGATCGAGATTCAGCCTTCCTAGCTTCATCAGGAGTAGACGGAAAAAGCTCCACGTACCTCGAGCCTATTGTCATCTTATCCTTAGACATGGCCCGCCTTGCTTCATCAACAGAATCAAATTCCACAAATGCTTCTCCAGTAGCTTTACCATCTGGACGACAAGCAATATGAATACTGTCCTCATTCAGAGGGATGTCTCCAAAGAAGTCCATAATCTCAGCTTTTGTTACTGAGAAAGGGAGACCACGAAGTTTCAAGATCTCTGTATATTCCAGGTGATCTTTGTCGAGAGATTTTTTCACGTGAGCAGGAGGACTTCGATACCCGCTGTCATAGCTGTCATTGACCTCTGCAGCAATAGCATGGTAGTAATCCTGCTTTTTACACCTGAAAACCTCCACATACCTTCTGCCCATGTTCTGATGGTCTCGATGGAGAGCAAATTCCACCTGCATGGGAGTAGCAAAGACAACAAATGCCTCTCCAGAAAAGCGGCCATTGTGCTTTGCAAGTAGGACGTCCACAACATCCAGACCAGCAAAGAACTTGAAGATGTCAATGTCGGTACAGTTGAAAGGAAGCCCTCTGAGGCGAACCACTGGAAAGGTAGGCAGACCACCGTAGCTGTATGGTTGGTAACCTCCTGCACTGCCGCTTCCCACTGCAAAGTATGGGTTTGGTTCTATCATTCTCTGTCTCTTTGAGCCGACCTCGTACCCGTCAGAACCCCCCGCTTCCCAGCATTGCCCTTCAATATTGAACCAAAAGAGAAAGAAAGCAAAAACCCCCCACACTCAGCCCCATTATAACCAGACCCGACCCACTATTTCTACCTAAGATATTACTAAACCAATGCATACCAAAATCTCACAAAGCAAGCAAACATCATATTTACAGACACAATTTAATGCATAAAAGAAAATTTTCAACTTTAGAACAGATGTTTGACCCTACAGAAACAGTTAGAACTCACACCAAGCATATAAACAGCCATAAAATAGCATAGCGTGACAAGGGCAGCTTTAAAAACAGCAAGAGCATAAAGTCGTAAAAAGGCCATTCTAGCCTTCAATTCCCATCCCAATACCATCCAGTGTTATCCCATCATAAGAAAAATTTTGACATTCATTTTCTAGTCAATCATAAGGATCCAAAGCTCTCCTAGCCTTCTTTTCTCAACTTTGATACATGCTTTTACACTCCCACATCTATGACCGCCTATAAAGATTCATAGCACTAAATCTTTTCAAATCATTCTTTAACCTTGTTATAAGTTTTTTTACAGACTCTTATCAATATCCTCTTAAAAAATTCAATCACCACTCTTGATCCAACCCTCTCTGCCAATCTTTCCACCAACTCCAACTCCAAAAACAGTGACTAGACACATACATTTCCCAAAAAATTAAAAAGATTCAAAGCTCTCCCAGCCGTCTTTTTTCAACTTTGTCACATGCTTTTATTCTTCACATCTATAACCACCTACATAGATTCATTACATTATCCATCAAAACTATAGCCATTCAAATCATTATTCAACCTTGTCACTAGTGTTTTTACTGTTTCACATCAATATCCTGCAAAAAAAATTCAATCACAACTTTTCATCCGACCTTCCACATACCAATCCTACACCGACACACTATCTAAGCCAAATCCCACCTTCCAAATTCATATCCCTAATCCAGTAACTGCAAATTCACCACTATAATCAAAGACAGAAAATTTAGAAGAAAAAAATCAAGATTCATAATCTATAGCAACAATGCATATTATTAAACCACGGAACGAATCAAGAAACGCCGAAAATTAAAAATTGAAGAGACGATCGGAGTTGCAACAACATACCCCCTTGATCCGTACATGGAGGAGGTCGACCAGGCGCGAATTCGATCGAGGCAGGGTGCTTTGCGGAGCGGATTGATCGAGAGGGAGGAAGGGGAAGAAACCCTAAAAATCCCAACTTTCCCCGCCTTTCGCCCTGCGTTCGGAAATACATCCTGTTAATGGGCTTACAAATCTCGTGGGCTTCTTGGCCCACGACCAACCGGCCCATCTATAACATTTGATTTTAAGCTTCCTATACGGTTCGACTCGATAATTTAAATAAAAAAAATTAAGTGCTTTAATTACATAAAATTTACCATTGCTAATTATATATTCTTCGTAAAGGCTGATAATCTATTTTTGTTATTGAAAAGAGAACTAAAAATCACACTCCAATGAAAAGTGGGAAATTATTTGACCAAATAATACACAGCAAATTTTTTTTAAAAATATTATAATTTTCTCCTTATTTTATTAGAATTTATATTTAAATTTTAAGTCTTTCCCTAAATCATATCGTTGTAATTTGTCTTATTATTTAATAGTGAGGGCTTATGTATTAAAATGGAATCTATTCCTAACATAGGTTGAACCGGTGCTGCATCATTAAAACTATTTTTTGTTAGTCTAAGCTTAATTTAATTTTTACCTATATTTTATTATTTTCCTAAAGTAAATTTGGTCCCAAGAACAATTTGTCTCTCTCTTTGATTTTAAGCTTCGTATATGGTTCGACTCGATAATTTAAATAAAAAAATTAAGTGCATTTATTACATGAAATTTATCATTGTCAATTACATAATTGTAAAGGCTCGACCCAAAGATTGATAATTTGTTTTTGTTATTGAAAAAAGAACTAAAAATCACACTCCAATGAAAAGTGGAAAATTATTTGACCAAATAATACACAGCAAATTTTTTTAAAAATATTATAATTTTCTTCTTTTTTATTAGAATTTATATTTAAATTTTAAGTATTTCCCTAAATCATATCATTATTTAACAGTGAGGGTTTATGTATAAAAATTGAAACTATCCCTAACATAGGTTGAACTGGTGCTACATCATTAAAACTATTTTTTGTTAGTCTAAACTTAATTTAATTTTTACCTATATTTTATTATTTTTCTCGAGTAAATTTGGTTCCACGAACAATTTGTCTCTCACTGTTTTTTTTTTTTTTGAACAAGTAAGAAGTACATTCAATTCATTGGAATTCAGGCCATAATTGTCCATTGATCCATTAAACCAGTTCTATCAAAGCTAAATCATAATGTCTTAAGATCGTTCAAGACGATTTATATTGAGAGGGGGAATTTGTCTCTCACTGTTTTTTTTTTTTTTTTTTGAACAAGTAAGAAGTGCATTCAATTCATTGGAATTCAGGCCATAATTGTCCATTGATCCATTAAACCAGTTCTATCAAAGCTAAATCATAATTTCTTAAGATCGTTCAAGACGATTTATATTGAGAGGGGGGGGGGCTCAGAAAAAAGAAAATGCTGTTTCATGCAGAAAATGTCGTTTTTCATGCTTCCAGGTGAAAGACGAGAGAAACCACATCTACGGTCTAACGGCCCAGGGAGGCGTGTAGTGTGCAAACCTGACTGTGACTGGGGGAATAGGTTCATTAAGTCCGTCTTTGTTTGGTGTTCCAACACATTTCCCGCATTACAATGTTTTGGGTCACAGTTTCTTCACAAGGAGGAAACAACTTATCTTGCTGTGCATAGGAGTTTTTAATTATAAACAAACGCATAATAGGAGGAATGAAACCAAGATAAAAGAAGGAAAACAATTGTTGATAAACCAAGCTTAAAAAATTTAAGGAAAAAACTTCCTTGGTAACGCACATTTATTCACAGCTTAGATGCAGAAACTGTTTTCTTAAGATAAACCTTTCAAATTATAAGCTTTCTTATAATTTGAATATCATATCAAACCCCTAACAAAAAGTGAGCAGGTTCGGCTTTTGCTGCATATCCAAACTTAGCCGTACTGTACTTCCTATGAACTCCTGTCAATTTTCCATTTGCTGCCTTCTTATGAAATTCCACCATCAATGTTGAGCATTCACTGTGAAAGAAACAATATGGGATATCAGATATCTATTTTAATCAATTTCGTAAATTGGGTGTTCAAGAAATGACTGCAATGACTTCTTACATTAACTGATCTTCAGAGTACTTAGTGTGCCATTCGCTAGTTCTCGACCAAATTCTGAACCTGCTGAGAGTGCATTGAGCCGTGTAGACTGCAGATGCAGCTAAAAGTGAAGGTGGGTAGTTCAGCATTTCATACTCTACCAGGCAGAGCTCCATCATAAACAGAGAAAGCAGCTCAAGCTGTTAATGTTTCTTCATATGTTAGCAGCCCGATATTCATATTGCTAAAATGAAATTTCATCTATGTTATGCTTCAATCTTTCATATAAAAATAAAAAGTTGACATACCTTCTTGTCTGACTCAACTGTCTTTAAGAACCTCCTGATGAACACGTATGGTGTAGGCACTGTCATATTGAATTGCACTGTACTGACCATTAGCTTCTCCTGTAATGAAATCAGATGAAAGATGTAATTGGAAAATCTTACAATTAGTCTAACAAGTAGAGGAAACTTATGTGGGTGAATGTACCATTGCTAGCACTTCTTGTCTAGAATAAGCTCTGTCTGAAATGAGGATCAGGTCTTCCACTACTGGCACAGTTACCTCTTCGTATTTGCAGGCTAGGAGCATGGCCGTCACTCCAACCAACTGGAGCTTCTTTCTAACCACTGGATGACGCTCTAAGAATCTGTCTATCAGATTGACCATTAAAAACAAGGTCTCATCCAATAGTTCAAACTTGTAATGAACCTGACATTGAAAAATAGTTTCGATAAATTAATGTTAGCACTTAGCACCAAACAGTACGGTTGTATCTGAAAGAAATCTGATGAATTGTAGCGTTATACCTCTATCAGCCAGTCAATTAAGATTGCTCTCATCTTCTCATTGATATCAAATTGGTGAGACATGTAGTCTGGATTGACGCAACTCGATGACTACATTTAGAAAACTAATTGTTTTAGACAAAAAACAATAACAGCACTAGAAGCATGCTTGTGTTCTACAAAACTCATTTTCTTCACGCATCATCTTCATTCTATTTAAATTAAAAAATATATATCAAATTCAAGAAGATTGTCCCAATTCTATTTACTTCTTCTTGTCTATAATAGCTGTAGATTTCTTCCACATAGTCAACAACAGCCAGAGGATCCTTCTTGTCATGACTATCAATGTCCGGTGTGTCCAAATATGCATCCGTCATTTCTACTTCATCCTGCAGAATGAAGTCCTTATATGTTACATATCAAAATGATTATTGGAAACGTATGCCATGCAAATGATTAAGCTACACACGAACCACTGCGTTCTCTTCTTCTAGCAAATCTTCCATTGGTTTTCCATGTTCCGACAATAAGGAGTCACTGATCATGGTGTACTCATCCACATCGACTGCTAACTTGTCCAAATTAGTCAAGGTATGTTCTACTGCCACTGTTTGGATCAGATCCACACTTCCATCCGATCGAGAAATTGATTCCTGTAGTTAGCAGAGGCAACCATATAAATTCATAAAGCAAAATTAATGGACGGAGATAAAAATACCGCGTTGCATTTATGATTTATCTATCTCACCTCAGTCCGAGCTTGCTTCATAGCAATAGACGCAGCATATCCCCTAAATAGACATTAGTAACAAACTCATACCCTATCCATTGGAACAAACCGAGAAATAGTCAACAAATTGAAGTAAAGAATGATATACCTGGTGATGGGTCGGTGCCCAACCATCTGCTTGAGGCTGTTTTCATCGCAGGGCTTCTTTCTACATGAAAAGTACAGCAGAAAAATAGGAACATTTGATCAATACGTTGAAGTGGCCATCCTTAAAATCAAAGCTCCTCAAGCTTTAGATATAAGACATACTCCGGCAAGCCTCTTTTGGTGACTGGACGAGGTAATGGGGCGGCGCCCATGTAGTTGTTGATGTCTCTGAGCGCTCGTCGAGTGCTTGCCGTCTGTTTCGCATGTTTGCAACCCCCCACCACATTATCTTTCAATAACCAACAAAAAGAAAACGTATTAGCAACTATCCCAAGATCTGTCAGCTGGGAAAAGAAGATCCATAATCGCTTCGACCCATCAAACATACTAGCAACAACACTCCAAACTTTCCCCGAATCCATCTTGTTCTCGCCGTACGCCTCCATCTTCGTCTGCATTTTCCGAACCAGATTCAGAAACTTGTCGGCGGCAAGAACATAATATATATCGACAGCCTCGATAAAAAAAAGACCAATGCAAGACTTGATTCAAGCAAGACCAGAGAGGGCAATCCACCTCCAAATCCAATACAAAGAACTCCTCGGATTGAACCACACTCGGGGCAAATCATCAGCAAGCGAGAGCAGCTCCGGGAAGAGCCCAGATTGCAAAAGAGCCTCCTTTGCCGACCTCCATTGATCGATGATCCGTAGAAGATACCAATGAGGAGGAGATCGGCAAGGGAGGGGAGGCATCGATCGGGTATATGTCGGCAACGGACCATTGAGGTTTGAAAAAGCAACGGCTAACAAGTCGTTTGAAAACCAACGGCTAGCAAATCATGACCGTTGGATGGGGGAGGAGGGTTCCGACAACTTTGTTTAGTTGCCTTAGTCTTTGGATAAATTAACAGTAAATTAAACTTGGCTTTGGATAAAAAACTGGACATTAAACTTAGGGCTAGCATCAAGGCTATGAACATATTTGGAGTGGCTACAACTATTGGCCCTTATAAATAAGTTCATAATGTAAATAAAAACGTAATTATTATACTTAGCCCTAACCGGCGACAGACGATTAGTGTATTTATGCCTCCGTCTATGTATTGGTTTATTGGCTGTAAGACCCATTAACAAATTAAATGTTAGCATCTATTAGATGCATTCAATGACAATTAATAAGTGCTATCACTTATACACATCTTATTGCTCATTGGGTCTCTTTTGTTGTGAGGAAAAATTTAGTAATATGCGTCGTATTAAGGCCGCAAATCCATAATAAGTAGTGAAGTAGCATCGATTAATGTACACATAGAAAATTATGTTAATGACATTGAGAAAAATCATGTGTAATATTTTGACATTGACAAATTTTCAGCTGATTATTTAATAACAAATTGAGTACTAGTTAAATGAGGTTCATAAATACTTGTACACAACGAATGTGAGGATCAAGTTCCTTGGCGTATAAGGTATTTCCCCTATTTCTAATGTACAATTTCTAGAGTTAATAGCTCATGCTCTTATAATTGGCTTCAGAAAACTACAAATTACGTTACAAGGTATTCAATTCAACCCTCTTCATGTTGGAGAGAAAAGAATTTTTATTCGATCCCTTCCATCAATGGCCAAAGTATATTGCATGATTGACTCAGAAAGTCCAGCACAAGCAATTATATGTCTCTCTCTAATACTTCCCAACACGTATTTAGTACTGATCTAGATGCATATAAACTCACACACGGTCTGCCACGTGTTGCCTGAGAAGACGGGTGATAACAAGTTAGTTCCATGATGTTTATTTTATATGAAATCTCTCCTCATGTGTTAAGTGTTAATATTTCATCTCTTGCGTTGACACGTGTATGAGGTGTTACAAGATTTTAGTTTCAAATACTTTTTTCATATTGACTGCCTACAATTGTTCCATTTTAATTTATATATACGTGATTGGTCTTATGGAGATAGAGAAGTGAATGTGACATTTATTAACTTTTCATCGTTGCGCAAAGTGATGAATAGCACTATAACTATTTCATTGGAGGTGGGGAAGTCCTCCAGAGAAGGTTCAAAGTGGGCTCATGTGAGGAAACAAACTTTTACGAGTCGTGATTAGTTGATAGACTCTCCATTGAACTTCTGTCACCTGTTGCATTATGAAAGTGTTGCCTCATAACATGTGCACTAGTTTAAAGTGTGCACATGAATTAGTTGGAGGAGACATAAGTCCATTGTGTTGTGAACCCAAAGTTGAGCTAGTTCGAGCTTACTCGATATTGTAAATGGGTTAAAAAAAATTGTAACATTGGGGAGCCGAAAGAAACTTGGTGACTTGAGTTATTATGGGCTACAATGTGAGGATGTTGATAACTCGCTAGAACAAATGTTTTTTTGATATAATTCAAGCATGCTTTATTAGTTTTGGATCCCTCAGATGTCGAGGCATTATGTTGAGTTTTCACAATTTAATTAAACTTAAAGGTTGAAATTTTTTGATGCTTTTCAAAATCTATACTTGAAAAATATTTTAATATAAGTCATTATCCAAGCCCATTCTATGTACGTATATAAGAGTTTATGACTTTACAAGCATGATAACAATGTATGAGAAGTATAAATTGCACTAATAATTCTTTAAATTATAAAGTAGTCCATGTAAAAAAATCTATACAACACAACACATTTTTAAAATTTTTAGCACTAACTTAATAAACAATTCTAAAGCCATCTGAGTAGCATGACGGGTGTTATATAGAGGATGTAAGAGTAGAAACTTTGTGTACGAGTATGTTTTGTCGAGTATGTGCGCTGGCCTATTTTATGTAAATTAATCTTATTTACAGCCCCTGTGAAGCTTTTTCTTAAGTTTCAAAGTTTTTCAGTGGGTAACAGATTACCCATCTACCAGTGTTGTGATATTGGTAGTTATTTCGGACCGTAATCAAATTTATTTGATTACTGGCGTACTTTTTTGTAGGTAGGTGAGGTTCTATGACGTTGGCTGAATTAGATGTGCAGTTTTGCGCCTCATGGTGGTGGCGGGGGCCTTGTGTTATGTGTTATGTATTAAAACTGTTATCGCGTTGTATTATTTTGTTGGCATAAGCCCTGAATTTAATCCAGAGAACCTTATATGACTTTGGTTGGGTTATGACATGATGGATTGCGTATGTGTGGTTAATTTATTTTTATTATTATTACTGCTCAAAGCGTTAATTTTGGGGCAAGGGTTAATAACCATTTACTGTAAACCTCAAAGACCCGAAACATAACGAGGAACACAAATAGTACATGAAATATATTTGTTGCATCTATGTGTGTGAGATAGAGAAATGTAAACTAGAGGAGCTTATAGTTCATACTGTACAAAAAACCCATGTGAAGAGCAAGGCATCTATCCAAACACAATGGCCACTTTACATGTGTAGACAATAGATATAGAGTGCCCATTGTCTTCCCCTTGATCATTACTTGTGCTCATTTGCTGATCTTCCACTAACTGTTCTTAAAAGTAATCCTACAACCCTCTCAGTTTAGCTTGTTGACTGATATAAGATTTTTCTTTAACTCAAGTATCTGCCTGACCTCCTTGAGAATAACTTTACCTTCACCATGCGTTTTCAAATGGATTACTCCCTTACCTTCAATCTTGCACCTCTGACCATTGCCAACTGTTACATGCCCAAACTAACCATTGATAAAATCACAAAACCATTTCTTGTGAGAAGTACAATGAAATGAAGCACCTGAGTTTATATACCATGTGTCTAATTTATAGTCATCATGAATTGATAAATGAAGTTTCTCCTCATGTTCATCTACATCATTAGCCTCATTCTTGACTCGCTCATGACAATCTTTTTTTACATGCCCTTCTTTATCACAAATCTAACAAGTAGGCATACCCTTAAATATACCTTGAGATTTAGAGTGCCCTCGATTCTTAGGACCTCTACTTTGACCTCTGCCCCTTTCTTTGCTCTTGCCTTTGTCTACTGACAAAGTCGTGCTTGAGGTGGATGGTGTACTATCTACCATGTTCTTATTCATTATCTCTTGATTCAATATTGCACCTAGCACTTCATCAAACTTTATTTTTCTTTCAAAGAATTACTAATACATGTAATGACCATATCACAACTCTCAGGCAAAGAATATATGAACATTAAAGATTTAATATCCTCGTCGAAGGTCATCTCCACACATTCAAGTTATGCCCATATCTTATTAAAATTATTCAAATGTTCAACAATAGATTTACCTTCGGGCATTCTCAAATAAACAAACTTTTTTGAAAGAAATAACTTGTTAGAGGCTAACGACTTCTCGTAGACACCCGCTAAAGCCTTCATCAATCCTTTGATGGTTGTCTTCTTGGATACGTTGAATGCCACCGACCGTGTCTGTAAAACCCAAGATTCGAGTTAGGGTTTTATATTCAGAACCAGTCGGTTCAAGTATTATTTTTGAGTCGAGTCAGTTTCAAAACACGTATACTGAGCCGATGTCAGATGCGTGTATGAGCTATGAGGGTCATGCGTACCCAAGTATATGATGATAACTTCATGAACACAACAGAACAAAATGAGTTATCAGAATATATAAGAGTATGCAATTTATTTTTATTATTATTATATATAGTGGATCGTAGAATTATTTTTAGGCTGTTTACCACGTTAGGACGCGTTACGGGCACTTTGGGTGGGTTAATAGTTATAGAGCATGTCATTATAATGTTGTGGTGATTGTTTTATTGTGATGGATGATAATTGTGTGTGTGTGTGTGATGTTTGTTGAGTTTGATGCATCATTTAGTTAGCGAGTAGGAGCTCGCCGCTTAGGCGTGATGACACGCTTGGAGCTTTTACCGGGTGCGTTTAGGACTCGTCTCTATTTTTACACTCTATCTATTGTATGTTTGTTTTGATGCCTGCAGGATGGGTTAAGTGGCGTTTTATCGGATCCCACTTAACTCAGGCCATTTAGCCGAACAATTTTCCTGATTAATAACCCTTGAGGATGAGATCCCTGGAGAATGATTTCAAAAACAAGATCCACCACAAGTTGCCTTTGGGCCTATTATATACATCCTTACACAAGCCTATCTATAAGTAGTTTTCGCATTTTCAGTGAGACGAGAGATGGAAAAACCGACTACACGTACCATGAGCGGATGCCGTGACAGTCAAAGCGGGCTCTGGATTAGTGCAGCGGACTGTTCGATTCCCGAGGGATCCTGACAACTCCGCATTTGAGTTCCTTACATCTGGAGAACGTGGAGGTTTACGGGTACTTATTAAGTACAACACATGTCTGGACTTGTAGTTCAAAGGGTACTAAAGGTGATTGCCTGAGAGTACTCGGCCTTCGTGCTCAAGGCCAAGAGAATTATGTAGGAAAGGAGAGGGCTTAGGATATACATATGGAGTAGGAAGATGAAATGAGAAAATGTTGAGAGAAGCATAAGCAAAGCAATAGTTCGGGATGCTACCAGGTCTACAACCAGTGGCTCCTCAGTAGGTGCCCTTCAGAGTGTTCACGATGAGTATACGACTATTTTATTTCATATGAGAGTTTGCTCTCATAGCCAATTTGTTATAATTATATTTTGGACTAGTAACGCTTATTACTAACGTTTTTCTTTATATATATGTAGGTGATAATCATGACTTGGATATGCCAGCTTGGACGGAGGAGCATTGATGTCGTTTGCACACACGTCAATCAGATAGAGCGGTTAATATTTTTATTTATGATGTTATTATGTTGGGAATGATATGATTAAATACTGAGACATGATGAGGTGACATGATTGAATGCTAAGACACAATGACAGGATGTGGAACATGAATAGATTGTGCAGCGGAAGCATGATGGGTTGAAACCCAAGCTTCAGAATGAGTATATATTAGATTAGATTCTGTGTAAATGAAATTGTTGATACATGTATATATATACTTATATATTATTTGACAGGGTGGCCCCTAATTGTACTTTTAGGGGAGACTCTGACCGTTGTATTTAAGAATTTTTATCGATTTTTATCGTAATTGTATTGGTGTGTAAATTAGCTTGAATGTCATCTATGTAGTATCATGTTAGGATTTTTGTGTATTTATCCATGCATGTCAAGATTAGATCCGCACAAGTTAGGTTCGGGTTAGCTGACCTAACCGGGGCCTCTAACATACCAATTCGGTTCACGAACATGAACCAGATTTGAGGTGTTACAAAATTGGTATCAGAGCTACTCTTGGTTGATTAAGATGTAAGATACTTTTATAGGTGATGTGTGTGCAAGACTACTCCAAGTCCAGCTGGCAGGTATGTTTCTGTGTATTTTCCTTACATGTAGATTTTTCTTTATAATTTGTTTGGATAATAGTGTATTCAGGGCTTGATCAGAAGTATGTGGAATTAGCCTTAGTTGAGCTGACAAGTCATTTTTATGGATTTTTATTGTGATATCAAACTGTTGGTTAGTTAGATGTGAGCAGGGCATGTTGTAGTGCTGGCAGAGGTAGAATGGGTATAAGATCCCATCTTATACCAGATCTAGATGTTAGTAGATGTCAGCAGGAATCTGACAAGCGTGTCATGATGGGCTTAAAGACCCACTGATTCTGTCCATTGCAAAAGAGATTTGGATGAATTAGGGTGTCCACATATGCTCGGTAAGCTGAGATTAAATTGGATAATCGACAGGTGTTCGTGTCTTGCATGTCCCCACATTAGTCCTGCTTCCATAGGATGTGGTGTACATAGTGGAAAGGTGCTTGAAGTATAGAGATACTAATAAGTTAGTTGGCACATGAGATAGACCACCGAATGCCTTAGACAAATCTCTAAGGATGAAGGCTGTGATTATGCCAATGGAGCCATTGAAGTACATGGAGCATAGATGGGAGTTGTGCAGATGATTTGAGATGGACCACTTCCAGAAAATAGTGATGAATGGATGAGTAGCGAGGTAGATGTTCGTCCAAATTTTTCACCGCACCCCTCG
>JAURVB010008405.1:0-57997 GCA_033002965.1 Piper betle | reverse complement strand
CTATATATATTTATATCTAAATCTAAACATGAGTCAAGCATGAAAAATATGCATAAAATTAAGGCATCACCTCCAAACTTAAACTAAGCATTGTCCTCAAAAATAAAAATAAAAGAAAAAGAAGTGAAAGAGAACTCCCTCATATCAATTAGTCAGTGGATGATGAATAACTGAATTTGGACTTGACCCATACTTCATTGACTTTAAATGATCAATTCCCTTGTTTAGTCTTAATTTCAATTGCACCATGTGGAAAAAAATTTGTCCAGGAGAAAATGACCAGCAACCACACCAGATGCCATGTTTATTTGCTATAGTCCAAGCAATAGCTGACTTGTGATCTTTTAGTATTCTAATCAGCTTCTCTTTCTACAATATAGTTAGCTATGAAGATATAATAATAGGAAGAGTGTCATTAAGCCCTAAGAAAGTATACCTGAGATGTTTTGGAAGTTGCTTTAGCTCCAAAATAGGTGGTACTTCAACTGATGGCAGCAATCTGTGGAATGGTAGATCTAAGGTTTCCACAATTTTGAATCGTCGAGGCAAAATTGGTTGTGAATCTAATACTTTAACCATCTCATCCACATCAATATCTTCTTCACAAAGAGAATTTATGGCTTTATGTAATGAATTACTAAACTGATCCCCTTTGCATCCGAGTAAGCTAACCAATGTATTGAGTTCATTTTCGTTATTTGGTTTTTCATCTTTTTCCTTAACTTCATTGGGCTGAACTGGTTCTTGTAAAGTAATACCACTCCGGGTTGTTATAGCTTTGCAATGCTCTTGACCATCTTTCCTTGGTTGTTCTGGTTGGCTAGGAAGTACACCCTTGGGTCGCTCACTTGGTTCCTTGTTTAATTGCACCATAACTTGTTGCATAAACTGTTGTTGTTGTTGCTGCTGATTCTGCATAAATTGTTGCATAGTTTGTTGCATAGAATTGAACATTTGGATCAAATCTGGTTGTTGTTGTTGTTGCTGAAAAGAAAGTGAAGGGGGTCAATAATGCTGTGATGGTGGTGGTGGATTATTGGGGACAACAGTCGAGTGTAGAGAATTATTCCATGAAAAATTGGGGTTATTGCGCCAACCTGCATTATAGGTATTGGAATAGGGATTGTTGTTCATATTAAAGTTGCCTACGTAGTTTACTTGATCAGTTACACATTGACCTGTAAAATGTCCTTGTCCACACCATTCACACCTTGGTTCTACAGCCTTAACATGTCCCTGCATATTAAGATTTTGAACTTGATTAGCTAAAGCACTAACCTGAGCAGATAAAGCAGTAAGTGCATCTAATTCTAAAATTCCGGTAGTCCTCCTTGGATGCATGACTTCTTCTTCTATTGGTTCTTGTGCTCTTCTTCCAGCGGCACGCAAGTTTCTCAAAGTCCTTTCAATCTTTGGATCATAAGAAAACAAGGGTGACCACACTAATCTATGCATAAACAAATGATAACAAGGAAGAGACAATGATATAGTATTTTTTTCTTTTTTTAAATCAGACACTAAAATCTAAAAATAAAAGAAAACACTCAAAATTCTAATCCTAAATTAACTTAGAAAATTTGATCTCCCCGGCAACGGCGCCAAAAACTTGTTTGAATATTTTCAATATCATGCAAGTATACACGGTCGAAACAAGTAGTATAATGATAAATTCGAGTATCGTCCCACAGGGAGATGAATTTCCTTATAATTAATTAAAGAAAATAAAATGAAGAACAAAACAAAAATAATTGACTTAACTAAATCTAAATAATAACTTTAAATAAAAGGAGAAGTTAAAATGATAAAACTCGTTCTAGAGTCGAATTTCCCTTAACATCAATTTAATCTTCATCAAATCTTCCTCTTATCTTTTATTCCATCGGATTGTCGATCTAGGATAATTATATGACATGGTGGCTCCCGCTCCTTCATGCTTCTATTATTTTGCCTCAATTTCTACCTCCCGGTGATAATTGATTAATCAACAAAATAATGCATTAAGATTTGCCTTACAATTGCATACGGTGTTGTGTATCTCCCGACCACAACGACAAACAAGTTAAAAGACTCGTTGTATGATGAATTATCAATGACTAATCTAATTAATTTCTCCCAAAATCTAATTAAACCTCATGATCTAAGATATAGGCGATCAATCTAATCTTAGCATTTAGAACATGATAACTCAAACAATCAGATTAAATAAAAGAGTAAGAGCTTGAAATAAATTCAATTAAATCATGTTAAGTTCCATTCTTTCTCTAGAACGAAATAAAAGACTACTCCATAATAAAAATAGAAAAAAATATAAAGAAGAAAATAGTTTTCATTATGAAAGAGAAAAGAATTACAAAACTAGAAATATTTTCTTTCACTAAACTGCTAAGCCAAAAGTTGAGATATGATCAACAACAAATAGCCACTCCTTTATATAGAAGTGGAGATACAAGAATTCGAAGAAGGTGTTCACAAATCGACATAGTCTAATTAATTATGATGTCCCTTCAAGTTTCCAACTCCTCGACTCCATTGAACACCATAACTTGTAGCCATTGGGTGGCCATGACTTTTCAATTCCAAAGCTTAATTTATTCATCTTTTTCTGCATTGAAACACCAAAATTAAGCATATCTAATAAAATATTAATTAACTAAAAAATAAAGTAAAATATCACTTAATTAATAATGTTTATACCCGAAAAGTACAAAATTACATTAATAACATAGGTAAATATCGTATACTTTAAACACTTAACACATTTCCATGCAAACAACTCATTTTTAGTCATCCCAGCCAACTATCAATCCAATTACACCGTTTGAAAAAATTAATACCTAACTTCATATTTTCTCTAATTCGATGCGATACATATCAATTATCATAATTTAATCATGCAATGTTATCTAGAATCATGAACTAAAATCAAATCAATCAGCAGTAACATATGCCTAATGTCAGCGCCGAAAGCAGTGACGACAGTGACGTCAGCAACGATCGCGACTACCATCGGCATGGCTGTGGTTCGGCCAGGGAGGACTCAGCTGGGTTAGGACTGGAGCACATGATAGGTCATGACGAGGCCTGACCGGAGCTGTTCCGGCCGGCCTACAACTGGCCAGCGGCGACGGTGCCCGGCCGTAGGTAGAAACACCACAAATCGGTGACTATGGACGTTGTGCTGCTATGAGGGATGAGGGACAAGGAGGAGGCTAGCTTGGTGGGTAGGAGATGGCTGGAATGAGACCACGCCGGAGCGAGTGGCCGGCGGCACAGCTCGCGGTGGCAGCCGTGTGGCTCACAAGATCCCCGGCTTGGGCAGGGGAGGGCTGTGTGAGGGAAGTGGAGGGTCTGGTCAGTAAGGGGGGGGGGTTTAGGGGTGGTCATGTAAGCAATAGGTGGTCGATGGTGAGGGCGGCGGCGGCACGCAACTGGCCGGCAATGGTGCTAATGGCCTGCGATCGCACATGCAAAGTTGCAGCCTTGGGTCGCCGTGCATGTGCGTCCAGGCCTGGGAAAGAGTCGGGAAGGAAGGGGAAGAGGCTAGGGAGGGTTGCCGGACGTTGTTGCTGAAGCTGGTGGCCGGCAGTGACACATGCAACATAGTGGTAGTGAGTGGCCGGGAAGGAAAATGGGAAGAAAAGGATAGGACGAGGGGAAAGGAAAAGGGAGGCTGGACGAGCCGGCGACGGCGCTGGCTGGTGACGAGGTCACCGACAGTGGGGTATCTCAGCATAAATAGAGGTGAAGGGGGAAAAAAATAAAAGTAAAGTCGGGGGCGTTGGGGTGGAGAAGAAGAAAAGGGGAGGGGCAGTTTCGTAACAAATATTTGACTTGCTCCCAGCTCAAGTCAATATTACGAAATAAATTCTAAAAAATATAAAATAAATATGATGAAATACAAAAAAAATTAAAATATGCACAATACAATAAAATGACATGCTCTAGACGTTCTAACCCACCCAAATATAATAAATAAAGTGTCCTAACGTAATAAACAACCTAAATCTAAGTCTATGGTCTACTAAAAATAATAAAAAAATCTGGGCATGTTCTCATATACTCTGATAACTCATTCTACTATTTTCTTACCGGCGTTATCATTGTTGGGCACACATGACACTCATAGTTCATAACACACGACCAGCTTCAACTAAGTATGTGTGTTCTGAAATTAACTCGACTGAAAAATAACCGTTAAACCGACCAGTTATGACTATAAAATCCTAACTCGGGTCACGTGTTTTACATAAATCTTGTAAAATTTCATGTCCAAAATGAGGCTTTGTGGACTCTAGAATGGGAGGCATTGTCTAGGACTATTTTTTGAGTTGACTGGGCCTACATGGATTGGAGAATTTCTACCAGAAACTCTACTTTGCTATTGGCTCTCAAACTTAAGAATGGTGTTGTTAGGATACAAACTAAGGTCTGAGTGAAATTTCATGAATTTCATAGTCAAACAACTAGGGTTTAGCATTTTATAGGCAGGTTTCACCACTCATTCCTGTACACTCCACAAAACCGATTAACTAACCACCTAGATGATTTCTAACTTAGCCCAAAATTTACATGACTCAATTAGACAATTACTAATTCCTTATATAATATTTATAGATTTGATCGTTGTCTTTCAACGAGCTCACCGAGGAGTACAACATCAAAACATGGCAAATTATAACAACAAGACAACATACTCATTACACACTTAGAAGTTTTAGTCAAACCCTTAATGAGGTCATTTTACATGGTATTTTAATGGGAAATAACCAACATCATAAACTACAAACATGTAAAAAATTGCATCCAAATACTACTTAAAAGAGGGTGTAAAAATTAGGGAAAAAGGCGAGTAGGCTACTGGAAACAGTAAATCACATGAAATATGTGAACAAAACTTGTAGGTCTACCTCTTAGAAATACATAAAAGTAACAATCATGCAAAAACATGATCTACATCATGAGATATGAATTTTCTACCAAAACAATATATACAAGTGAGCATAGAGTGAAGAAAATGTATATCTATTTATCTATTTATCTCCAAACAAACAGATCTACCATGAAAAATACACTAAAATTACATAATCAAGCAGATCAGCACCAAACATACAACACAATACGAAGAAAAGGCAAAACGGCATGAGCTTTACCTCCAAAGGTTCATAGCGAAGGAATCTTGGGGCTTCCCACCACAAGACCTACGACCCTAAGGGCTAGGAGGTGCAAGAAAGGCCTAGGAGAAAGTAAGGGAAGCATGGAGGATAGGTAGGTCAGAGCAAGCAAGCAAAAGGAGTGAATAGCTTGGAAATGGGCTCCTATTTATAAGCACAAAACTAGCACCAGCGTAAGGGTGTTGGCCTTTGTAAACTAGACCACATAAATCATGGGGGTTTATGACCAGTGCTATGTGGTAAAACTTGAAAAGCATGTGCCTTAAGTCAAAGTTTTACATTAGCTCATCAGTTCAGCTGTCAGTTTGAGTCAAGTTAGTTTCATTACACGTATATTGAGCTGAGGCCAGCCGTGCATTTTAAACGGTGAGGGTCAAGAGTACCTAAGTATATGATGATAATGTCAAAAAATAATAAATAATGAGTTATCAAAGTATATGACAGTATGCCAGTTATTTTTTTTATGTATTTGATTGTAGAATTATTTTTAGGCCGAGGACGCTTTATATAGCAGTTTAAGTGTATTTAGTTATAGAACACGTCATTTTGATGTTATGGAGTGTATTATATTTTATAGTAGTTTTCCATATTTTTTGGGATTTTTTAGAATTTATTAGGAATTTGTTATTATTTTTGACTCGAGTCAGAATTCGAAGTTTTCCTCTCTCACCCGATCGCTGGCTCGATTGTTGCCGCTGCCGTTGACCTCCACCGGACTGCCGCCAAGCCATCCTCCACCTTCCTGGCCCTCGCTCGGCACCCATGACGAGATGAAGTCGTGCCCTTGCTCCACACTCTCAACGCCGACTTTTGCTGCCTATCGAACCGCTCCATTGTTGCTGTGTAGCCATCGACGTCCCGTCGACCTAGGAAACCCTCTCCCCACCATGCGAGGTAGAAGAGACCAGCCCAAGCGCAATTAGGCAAGCCCAGGCGATGCCGACCAACCAACGGCCGCCTCCGGCGACCGTCATTGCAGCGCTGCCCTTGTCCACACTGTGGTCATATCGAGCTTGCCGAGTTGGATGCCGACCCACAGCCCTGACTGTGCCACCTTGCCGGCCAAAAACCACTCAAAAATGTCGAAAACTATCGAAAAATGTCAGAAACCACTGGATTTGCACTAAAATCGATCCAAAACCAAACCCTAATTGTTGCCCATTGTCGTCAACGCAATGTACAATTACATCCGATTTAATCATTTAAAATTGATAATTATGAGCATAGCATGATAGGATTTGATTGATTGGCACGATTGAATACTTTGATTGTGAATAAAATAAATTTAATGATTTGAATTGTATTGAATGAATTGCTAACTTAAGTTTGAGTTGCTAATTAATTGCAACATAATTTAGAAAACCATGATGTAGATGATGTGGGTGCATTGATATGAGTGTGTTGTTTACGATATGTGAATGCATCATTCTGATAGTGGGCGCTAGCTTTTAGATTTGATATGTAGGTACAGAGTAGGAGCTTGCTGCCTAGGCACGTGGACATTATTGGCACTTCTACCAGGTCTGTTTAGGACTCACTTTTAGTTTGATCTTTGCTTTTATTGTGATTTGATTTGACAAGTAAGTGGACATGTCAAGTAGTGGATTTATCGTTTCCCACTCCACACAGGCCATTTAATCGATTGTATTTTTGGATTAATAACCCTCGAGAATGAGATCCCTCAAGTTTGTTTTAAAAACTCATATTTAGATCATGATGCCTTTGGACCTACTATTTTATGATCCCTACCCAGACCTATGTATATATAGATTTTTGATTTTCCAGTGAGATGTGAGACAAGGGAAAGTTGATTTGCACGTACCACGAGTGGTGCACGTGCCAATCAAAATGGCTCTGGATTGTTGAGTGGGTCATTCTATTTCTGAGGATTCTGACAACTAGACATTTTGAGTTCCTCAAACCCTGAGAAGTGTGGAGAATTACAAGTACTGCTATGTAGCCCATGTCTAGACTTGTGGATTCAAAGGGTATCGAAGTGCGCCTGCCTGAGAGTACTCAGCCTCTGTGCTAAGGGCCAACTGTTATACAAAGGATGTAGAGGGCTTTAGTGCAATGGATTTCCTGATCGTGGGATAGCATAAAAATGTCGAGGCATAAGACCGATAAGAATAGGATGCTGTTCAAACCAAGGCGTTACAGCTCCTGATTAGTACCCTTATGAGTGGTGCTAATGCAGAAGAATATATAATTGATTTGATTTAACATGAGAGTCATTTCTCAAGTGCCAGTTTGATTTTGTTAGTGTTCTATACCAGTAACAGTCGTTACTGACTTTTTATATTATATACGTAGGTGAGAACTTGAATGACTAAGCGTTGTACGGACCACGGAGCCGAAATGCAACATGCATACATGTAACGACAGCCATTAATTTAATTATTAATATTGACTTGAGGCAGGAGTGAGTCAAGTTTTAATTACAAGACTGCCCTCGACCTCTTCCCTTCTTCTTCTTATTCCCCCTGGTTCCTCCTACAAGCCACCAACCTTTCTTGTTTTTTTCCCCCATTGCTCCACCGGTGACTGCCCTTGCCACCTGCCCCGACGACCCCCTTGCCATTGACCCCTCACCCCTTCTTCTTTCCTTCTCTTCCTCCTCCTTTACTCTTTGTTTTCCACCCTCAGCCGTCAACCACTGTCACCTACATGTGTCGCCACCAGCCATCAACGCTAGCAACGACCTTTGGCAACCCTTCCTAACCCTTTCCCCATCTTCTCCAACCATTCCCCGACCTGTGCGACGACATGCACGACGACCCATGCTGAAAATAGGGCCGCCACTTGCATGCATGTTCACTGGCGACTAGCGCTACCGCCGACCAGTCACACATGACCTCCGGCCACACAGTCCACCCCCTAGCCAACCTCGATCACCCCTAGCCTTCTCCCCACTCACTATTCGACCCCACAGTTTGTACGCCCTCACCTTAGCCGACCACAACTCACAGCCGCAGCCTCCGGTGATTGGCCGTCGCCACCAGCCAGTGGTGCTCCGACCATGTCGAACTACCTTCCCCTTCTTATTGTAGCCTTGGGACGGCAGTTACAGTCACCATCTCCCTCCTCACGCACGGCAGCCATCGCAGCCGTCACCAAGTAATCGTCAACCTATGTATAAAGATTTAATTTTAATTTCATTTTATATATGATTGACCATCATCAGAATGTACATCCTTTTAGTAATATTCGTATATTTGATTCTATACTAATTTTAAGGTTTTGAAATTATGTTGTTGTAATTATGAAAAATAATTGATTAGTTAATTAAAAATATGTGCATGTTCATATTGATGTTAATTAGGGTTAGATAATTAGACTTGTGAATTACACATCTAGTTCTAATAATTAAATTGTTATGATTGAGTATTAGTTTGATTATTTAGAAGGATTGTGATCTTTAGCTAGTTAGTTGATATGTTTAAATTACATAGTAACAAAGTTGTGATGTTGATGACATGACCACCTAGGAATATAGATTTATATGACATGATTGTTAGGATTTGTTGGATTGATCAGGATATGCATGCTTACCCTAATGCTGTTTGATTTATCCATCATGTCATTCATGCATCATATGGGAGTACATGGGCATTAGAATTTAGTCCTGTTTGTGTAGGTTTGGTATAGGAGCTCGCCACATAGGTGCGATACCTTGTTGGGAGCTTCTACCAGGTCCATTTAGAACTCATACTCTTGATTGTCGATCTATTTTATTGTTGCTTTGGATTGTATGTTGCAGGACATGTTATGTAGTGATTTATTGGACCCCACTTAACATGGGTCATTTTAGTGAACCGTTTTCCAGAAATTAATAACCCTCGAGCATGAGATCCCTCGAGTCTAATTTTAAAAACAAGATCCACCACAAGTTACCTTTAGACCTAACTTATTAAATCCCTTTCCAGGCCTATATAAGATTTTATCGAGTTTTTAGTGAGACGAGAGATCGTGAAACTGACTCGCACGTACCATGAGCAAGTGCACGTGTCAGTCACAGTGGGCTCTGGATTAGTGAGAGGACTGTTCCATTCTCGAGGCATCCTGACAACCCGCGTTTTGAGTTCCTCACACTTGGAGAAACATGGGGTTTATGGGTAATGTTTAGTATAGCGCACGTCCAGACATGTGGTTCAAAGGGTACTAAAGGCAACTGCCTGAGAGTACTCGGCCTTCGTGCTTGAGGTCAGGAGAAATATGGAGGATTGGAGGATATACTGGTAGTCTAGAAGGATAAGAAGAGAAATGAGAAAATACTGAGAGAGGCATCAGACTAGTCAGTTCGGGATGCCATCCAGACTATAGCTCAGTGGCTCCTCAGTAGTTACCCTTATGAGAGTTTTGTTGGAGTATATTTATGTTTTTCTTTTAATGAGAGTTTGCTCTCATAGACAGTTTGTTACTAGTTATTTTCTGGACTAGTGACAACCGTTGTTGACGATTTTCTATTATATATGTAGGTGAGCATTAGATACAATAGGATATGCCGGACTTGACGAATAAGCAGTGACATCCTTACAAGCACACATGCCTGGTGATGGGCTGCATAATTGTGATGCTGGTGAATGTATGAAACTTGTTATGAAATATTTTGATGATGTTTAATGCGTGGTAAACATGTTCTGTGAATGAAGTTGGTAACTTTGAAGCTAGTAAACTTCCAGCTATGGGAAATGAGTAGTAGATGACTCAAGACTCAGCAAGGGATCATGACTTGGAGAATGATGTGAAGTTAATAGAATGTGATGTTGTGATATGTTTTGCTATCTATTATATATATATATATATATATATATATATATATTGTGATATGATAATGTACATGGTTGTTTCCTTATTGCACTTTTAAGGGAAACCCTGTTCATCTATTTAGAAGATTTCCATACTATTTAAATCGATTACGTGTGTTTTGATTTTGGTGTGATTCTTTTCATCGTCATCATATCATTCACGTAGCGTCCTGCTAGGTTGTGCATTTCATACATTCATTGTGGCATGCTTTTCATCTTCTGACGCTTAGAATAGATCTCTTTCACTTAAGTTTGGGTTGACCAAATTAATTGAATTGAGATTCGGTTTGGTCCTCAGTAACATTTCCAGTTTGGTTAACAGCAAACCGGATTTGGGGTGTTACAATGTGTGTCTCAACCCCCATGAATAATTTCTCAAACACCAAAAATATCACAACAACCACTCATCACACAAATAGCTAATGTTGGATTAACAACAATGCTAGTGCTAGATCAACAACGGCTACACCAAACCAAACACCGGATCTTACAACGTGCAAGGCACATACCCAAAAATATCATCAGCAACATGCCCGGAATTTTACTGCTAGTAGGAACTTTTGAAGAGAGAGGGAAGAATTCAAAAGGAAATCTCTCTCTCTCTCTCTCTCTCTCTCTCTCTCTCTATATATATATATATACATACATACATACACACACACAAGCATGAAAAGGGACTTGTATTGTATAATTTCTGAATTTTAAGTTCAAAAGTCATTTAGGGATCTCGACCTTGAAGTTTTATGAAATCGTGGACAAAATCGCTTAGACGTCCGAAGTCAGTGGAATCCAATAAAACTCCACTAACCCTGTCTCGCAATTATAAATCAAATCTGCAATAGTGCGAAGTAGAGATTCAAGCTGGGGGAGCTTACAAACTTTGATGAGTCGAGTTTCTCGTCCTAACTCGACGACCTTGGTGCTGCTATTTCAATGCATTGCGTAAGTTCACGCATTGAACAAGTAATAAAGTATTGAGCTAGTATCATTCCCACAAGGATTTGATGTTCTACTGTATCGATGATAGCTAAGTTATTAAACCTAATGAGTTGTATAAAGAAAGTGTATGATATGATTAATATCCATCCCAAAACTAATATGTTAAGTGAGGGCATGAAACTGGTATACTGTTATAGCTTAGAAAATGATGCAAAGGCATGAATATAGAAAACAATAGCCAAAGTTAACACAAATTTTCTTAATAAAAGTGGATCTGGGATAGATAACTTTACTTAGTTGATAAGTAGTAGATCTTGTTATATTAATCAAATTACATATAATTGCAGTTGTTATCTAGGAAACGAATTTATTAGTAACGGGCTTCCACATCTTATTACAACCTACCACCTTAGCATCATTTCACATTCTTATGTAAATAAAATCAGATTGATGTATTATGATCAATACCCTTGTATGGATATCTATGATTCTAATGCATTCCTATAGTTAAAGACATAAACTACTTCATCTATGGATATCATCGACTTACCTATTCTTAGGTCTCAACCGAATCTCTTAATCATACAAAAATTAGCTATTCTCTTGAAACATGAAGAACATATATAAAGTAATTAACTAACAATTAGTACAATAAGATAGCACAAACAAGATATATTTCACGTCAACCAAAATTCATCATTCACGCCAGATCACTAAAGTTTTACCCTATAAGAAAATAATAGTACATCATGTAGCTCATCAGAGAAAATGACATTGAGAAGAAAAGGGAAAAGTTATGCAAATCTTTGACAATGAAGCCCTTACACTAACTTCTCTTTAGCAGTGCTATTTTTTGTAACTCAACATCCACAACTTCCTCTCTGCAATATTTGACTCTTTTTTCATATTGTTATTGTGGAACTTGAGAGGACGAAAGATGAAAATATGATGAGTGAGTTTTCTTTCTCAAATGCCTTCCTATGTATATGGTATCTATATGTATTTGTCTCTAGCTTTTTTATAATGTGAGTGGGGGAAGGTGTATATAGCTGATGAGAGTAGAACTCTCTTGAATGTACAACAGCTTCTTGGTAGGAAGGAATTAACTCCATTTACTCGAGATTATGCCTGCATCTTTATCCCATTATCTCCTTGTTTTCTCTACACTGTTGGTGGAATTGATGGAGTTGTCCCATGTAGTTCAAGCGATTCAAACATGTCAAACCGTTGGAGGAAACTTCTTTGCATCTTTCATTCAAACCAATGCACATGAGTGTGTCCTTTAATCATTGGTAGTAGGTGGATGTGCTTCTTTTTACTACTTAAGGTGTCCATCTAACGGTCTGAGAAAAGAGGCTTCAGTAGATTAGGTATATCTATCCGAAAGGTGGGGAGCAGGTCAAGGTGCGTAGAATGTCTTAGGGTAGCCCCAAGAGACCTCCCTACGAACCGGTTAAGGTAGAGGTGCTTCATTTTTGTCTCTTTTTCGAGTTTGTGGTTGTTGTTTGTGTCTTTTGTGTTTGATTGTAATTTTTATGTATTTTTTCCATCTAGATTTGTGTGTTTAGGAGTATATAGTACCTGGAATCATGAGCTTAGTATACATAAAAAAATAATTATGTATTTTTGAATGGAATATGGTCACTGGTTTGCACTCTTTTGTAAAAAACATATCTCATATTGTAGATTGTAGATATGCATGATTCTTGTCTTGTTAGCTTCCTAAGTTGTTTAGATTGTTTTGCCTTATCTTGCATTAATAAGCTTGAACATGTGACTCGCCTCTTTCCCCAATTTTTATACCATGTTGTAGAATGTATTTAAATGCTATATTATTATTTCTCAAGATGTTAGCTACGTCTTGATAAAATACCATGCTAAAATAATTTCAGTAAAAGTAGGAACAAAACCTTAAATACATTGTGTGTTATGTTATTCTGATGATGTGCTATGTCATGCTTTGAGATTGAGGTCCGTGATGTGCTAGTAAAATTACGTTAATAAAATTTGTAAAAAAATATATTTGGAAATAAATGTCGACAGGAAACAGGTAAATTTTGGTAACAATTAAAAATCATTTAGGTGGTTAGTTAATTATATTTTGTTGAATGTACACAAATGCAGGGTGAAACCTAGCTCCCTAGCTCCCTAGCTCCCCACGTGTGTTAGCTAACTCTACCCATTTACTTAGTCTCATTTAAAATCTCCAAGCCCATGAACAATAATTAAGAGAATTGATGTGCGACCCAAAAATAGTATTCCCAGAACCTAAGCCTGACCTTAGTGGGCCTTATTTACCATGTTAGCTCATGGATCAGCACATGACAATTTTATATCAAATCCTTAGAGTGACATAGCCCAGTGGTTTGAATTTTAACCTATTTAAACACTGTTTGGCCCATCTAAAAAATCATCTGGTTAAGTCTATTTGATAAAAGCCGTATGTATGAGTCATCCACTAACCATACTTGTAACCCTAAACCTCACTAAAGTTACCTAATAAGGTGTAATGTTAACTTAATCAAGCAATTAAGTTAATTAAGTGTTTTGTATATGTGTGTGTTGAGGCATTGCCTCATGTTGTGTGTCAATATGATTTGAGGTTGATACGGGTTTGACCTCCTTGCTAGGTCTTGCGGAGTGAGCTCGATGAGTTAGGACGAAGAATTCGTCTCGTCCAGACTCTTAGGGCTCTTCTACTTCAACTCTTTTTGGCTCCTTGTATGCTATGCATGCTATGTATGATATGTTTAAATGTGTGGGTGCATGTTTATATGAGTGTTGTTTTGCCTAGTGTGCATGCATAACTAGAGTTTGACTCTAGTTTATTTCATGATTAGGATTTGTGGGAAGAGCTTATCGTTGTTGGTCGAAGAACTCTACTCACTAGGTCTGTAGGTTTCCCTATGCTTATTCTCTTTGCTTAGATCCCTGAGTGAGTTTAGCTGAGTTTTTAAGAAAGGACAGGTTAGCAGAATTTTATCAGATCTCACTAATATTGGGTCATTTAGTTGACTTTTTTGTAAGTTTACTAAAACTTCAAAAATGAGATCATTTGATGGTTTTTGAACGTAAGATCTAGAAACTTGTATTATGAAATACTTCCTAAGCCTTATATGTGCAATATGCAAGCTTCATTTTCATAATGTGTGTGTATGGAGATACAAAGACTATGCTAGTACTCCTCATACTCAGAGTAATACTGTGAATGCAACGCGTTTCTAGAAATTGTTGCATTAACAACTAGTTCCTTACTATCTGAGTACCATGGCAAATGAAATAAGAAGGAATTTGTAAGTCATTGACTATATCTGTGAGTGTAAGAATCATCGAGCATGTTATCCAACTCATAATTATTGAGAGTGTTGAGTGTGCCTCTTGTTATGTATGAAATGTGAATTATTCTTGTAAATTTTAAGTTTTTCTGTGGACATCCATCTGACAATTTGATTATTTTCCTAGTCTCCTACAGACTGGACGATCTTTTGATTATCAACATATTTCTACTATATATATGTAAGTTTGTGATCATTGTGTTAGCCCACATGGGTGGACGGATGGGGCGACTCAAGAGAGAGGTGGTGCTTTTAGATGTTTCTTATGTGCTTAATGCTTATGCATGTTTTATGCTCATGTTATGTAATTTATGTCTGTTGGGCTCATGTAATTTAACCCATGTAATGCACTCTTGTGTGGGCTAGGCCCTAACTTATCTATGAGTCTTATGTTTGGGTGATTTTATACATATATATTCCTTTGGTTTATTGCACTATCTTTGTTTTGAAGGTTATGGAATAAGCTTTGAGGTTTAAAACTAAGAAGTTTTGCATGTTGCTTATGTAAGGTTTGTTTTTCCTGGAACATGACGAGGAGTTAAATTATGTATACTAAACTTTGTGTGTGCAGCTATTTAAGTGTATAAGAGAAACATGGATAGGAAGAACAAACTTTTCTCACCCCTTGAAGAGTCCACGTGAAAGCCAATTATCAGGGTATGAAGCCTTAGTAATTGATAATGCCCATTGTAGTTTACTTCTTTGCGTTGAAGGGTATATGGAATAGGTAACCATGATCCTTGTAATGTTTCAATACCATCTCATGATTAACTAATAAGCTATATAACAATAACTCAAAACTTAAGTAGTAAAAATACAGATCATGCATAAATATAAAACACCACTCCTAGTTGTAGCAGGGGTGCACCTTTTCTACACACTTAGAGTACTCATTTGTATTATTTATAGGCACGACTCTTGGTTACAGTAGAGGTGCATCTCTCCTATATATTCGGAGTGTCATGTTGGAAGCCTAGTGTTAAAGCCCTTCCCCTTAAGTTATGATATGTATGCACATTTACATATGACACTCTACCCTGGTTCTCTATCTTAAACCTCCTTGAGGGTTAAGATAGACTTCCATGTGTAATTTGATTTTACTAAGTCTAATGAATAGTTTATTAAATCTTCCATCAAGATTTGGTCCGGTCCCTGGCCGAATTGGGGTGTTCTATTAACTCCTCCTATGGAAGAGATGACATTGAAAGAGTAGAAAAAAAGTAATAGGGGCTTTCAAGGTAAGAAAAGAGAGGGGAGAATGAGAGGGAGGGGAGAAAGTTGAGGTGGAGGTGGGTCTGCAATGGCAAGAAGAGAAGGACGAGAGGATAAGAGAGCCACTTGGAGCATGCCTTTTATTTCTCTCACCTATAAGGATAGTATTGTTGTATTTTATACTTATCATGCCCACCATATCTAAAGAATTTGTCATCTTTGAACCATATTTAGGTAATTTCTCTTTTTTAATATAAATAGTCATCATGACGAGGAGGTTTCAATCACTTATTTACGTAATATTTCACTGGTCAGAAATATCCACAGTGTTCATTCAAAGTAAATATTATACATCAAAATAGAATCAAAAGCAAAAACACTACTATGAGAAAGCATGAAAACATGAGATCAATGTAGGGTTGTCCAAAAACCATGAACATCCACAATCGTATCAAAGTCTGTGTCCTTGTAAAAAGCATGGGTTGTGTAAAACCCACGATTCGAGTTACGTGTACTGAGCCGACACCAATCGCATGTGTAAAACCCGTGACTCGAGTCAGGGTTTTATGTTACCGAACCAGTCGGTTCAACCGTTGGTTCGAGTCGAGTCAGTTTCATGAACCACGTGTTGAGTCGAGGCCAGCCGTGAGTTATGAACGATGAGAATCAGGTGTACCTGAATATATGATGATAACGTCGAGAAGATGGTGAGATATGAGTTATCAGAATATATAAAAGTATACAGTATTTTTTTCTTTTTATATGTTTGATCGGAGAAATAGTTTTAGGCCGAATAACGCGTTAGGACGCGTTGGATTATATTCGGGTGGGTTATTAGTTATAGAGCATGTCATTTGGATGTGGTTGTGTTTGTTTTATTTTATGGAATTTTTCCATAATTTTCTAGATTTTCTTTACAATTTATTACGAACTAGTTATTATTTTGACTCGAGTAGGAATCGAGTCAATACTTATATATGAAACTGCCATTGAGGGTATTCTTCTCCCCCCAACACTTGCCCTCCCTAAACCCTCGCCGTGTGTGTTACCGCCGCCGCCGCCGATGTCGCGCTGTCGTCGATCGACGCCCCCTGCCTTGTCGTGCCGTCTCCGTGCCGCCATGACCAACTCCGGCCACCGATCGCCTGCCAGCGTCCGCCGTGACGCCACGAGGTCGCCTCGGCCATCGCCACTCCGGCCGGATTCTGCCACCATTCGGTCGCCGTCACCACTGCTGTGACCACCAGTCTCACCCCTCGCCGTCGCCGACGTTTCCCCCATCATCCCGACCGCCGTTGAGGCCGGCCGCAGCCCCGATCGGAGCACGCCGCCGCCGCCACCACCATTTTCGACTCCGCCGTCGACAGCCATCGCCACCTCGGCTACCTTGTTTGACACCACCATTGGACCAAGCTCGTCGAGCTGGTGCCGATAGACCCCCTGATTGCCCCGTCCCGAATCATTGCCGGAAAATCGCCGAAATCCGTCGAAAAATTGCCGACACTCGCCGGAACCCCTGGAAAATTGGATTCGTGGGAAATTCGCCGGATCATCCGCCGAACGCACCCAGTCCAATCTGATCAGACTTCGGACGCCGCTAGGTGTCGAATTCGAGTTTCAAGCCACGAAACGGAAACCCTAGCTATCGCCGATTTTCGACGATGCGAGGTATAATTTATTTTAATTTAATTATTTAAAAATATTGGTTATTAGAATTGCATGCCAGGATTTGTGTGTGTGTTATAAATATATATATTTTTAATGTAGGTTTGATTAAGAATAGAAATATGAAATTGTTTGGTTGAGTGGTGTTAAAAATGGAGGCTAAGAAACTAATTAGGGTAACTAGGTAATGATCTTGATCTAATGCAAACTAGCCTAAGTAGACTTGCTAGAATTGATATAGGTTGATGTGTGTTGATTGATGCGTGATTGTGTTGATTATGTGTGCATGCTATAGGATGTGTGATTCATCATGCGGGCGTTAGTTTTTAGCTTGATTGTGTAGGTACGGTGTAGGAGCTCGCCGCCTAGGCGCGTGGACCTGTTTGGAGCTTCTACCAGGTCCGCTTAGGACTCGTTATCTGTTTTACGCTATTCTATTGTGTATTTGATTTATTACATGCAGGACGTGTTAAGTGGCATTTTATCGGATCCCACTTAACTCGGGCCATTTAGCCAATAATTTTCTGGATTAATAACCCTCGAGGATGAGATCCCTCGAGTTTGTTTTCGAACTTCAGATCCAGCTCACGTTGCCTTCGGGCCTATTGTATAAATCCCAACCCAGACCTATATATATGTATAGTTTTCGCATTTTTGTGAGAGATTGAATGAGGGAAATCCGACTACCGTGCTATGCGAGCGGGCACGTGTGAGTCGATAGTGGGCTCTGGAATGGTGTACAAGCCGTTTCATTCCCGAGGGATCCTGACAACTCCACCTTTGAGTTCCTCAAACCCGGAGAAGTGTGGAGGTTCACGGGTGCTGCATTGCAGCGCATGTCTAGACTTGTGGTTTCAAAGGGTATTGAAGGCGACTGCCTGAGAGTACTCGGCCTTCGTGCTCAAGGCCAGGAGTAATATGGAAGGTGCAAAGGGCGGAAAGGAATGAGATTTGATGCGAGAAGCGATAGAGAAATGGCTGAGGTATGAGAATGTGAAAGATAGGGGGACGCTGTCGACCCGAGGGCGACGACTCTTGTATGTGCCCTGATGAGAGTTCTTGAGGAAGTATATGGTTTTCATTCAACAGGAGAGTTTGCTCTCCTGTGCCAGATTGATATTAGTTATTTTCCGGGCCGGTAACACTCGTTATTGACGGTTTTTCTATATATATGTAGGTGAGGAATGCGAGCGATGAAAGCTGTCGGCACTGCGGAGGAGCAGCACGGAACCGCGCACACATGTACCTGTCACGTGTAATCGTATAATGATGGTGTATTATTGCTACATGAATGATCATTTTGATGTGTTTGTTTAGATAAATTGCTTGATATGAAATGAATGGATGAATGTGAATGAGTAGTAAGTTTGGAATTCAGGCTCGGTTCAACTGAAACAAAAGAGATAATGATTGAATGCTCACGGTAGATTATCATGTTTTATTGTATTTTGATAAAATATTTATATACCCTTGTTGTGGATAATTTTTAATTAAAAATTTCTTGCCATTGAATGGTTTTGTTTTACTTGCACATCATAGCATGCATGTAGGACTACGTTAGAACCCACACATCCCATCCATGCATTTCATGTTTGCATCTCCATCTTGAGACACCGAGGGCAGATCTGGGTCAGCTTAACCGAACCCAGTAGATTAGCGAACGGTTTGGTCGCCGGTGACATTTCCGGGTCGGTTCACGGGTGAGCCGAAACAGGGTGTTACAATAGTGGTATCAGAGCCAACGCTTGGCATATGTTCTTTGATACAGAGCCAACTCTTGGCATATGTTCTCTGATACCAATAGTGGTATCAGAGCTAACCCTTGCTTGATTAGGATGGTAGATGCGTTACAGGTTACATGTATGCCGAAGCTGCTCCAAGCTATTCCGACAGGTATTTTTCTGTTTTAATGTTTTTGATTGTAGATTTCCTTACAAATCGGTAGTGTGATAGGCGAGTTAGACTAGAGCAGGAACTACTAGCAGGATGGTGACACAGACCCGCTGGATGCAGATCAGGACCCCATCGCCTGTAGTAGCCAGACAGGACAGTCCTAACACTATTCACAGTGACGCCGCCTCCAGTCAACCTAGGACTGCCATGCCACCAGTAGAGGTCAGTGTGCCAGTTTCAGCTAGCCGACGTGGTGAGAGCCATCATCGAGACAGTCGCCGCGACCGAGATAGTCGTCGAGATCGAGATAATCGTCGGGACCGAGACAGTGGTCGTGACAGTTACGGCACCAGAAGTAGTCGACAGGAGAGAGACGTAGCGATCACCAGGTTGGCGGAAGCTCAAATACAAATGCTGCAAAGTCAGGAAGAATTTAGGAGACAAATGCAGCAAGATCAGGAGGAATTCAGGAGAGAGCTCAGATAGATAGCCCTTTCTGTGGCCAGAACTGAGAAGAGACCCGCAGTGGGTGAAGAGGCACCGGGAGAGCCAGCAGTTTCCACAGACCTCGTGCCGCCGCCTCCTCCTCCACCGGTGCAACAGAGGACTACTCCAATGACAACTCCTCTATTTGCCCCACTTCAGGCGAGGATGAGACCGAACATCAGTGGAACCGCAGCAATAGGTAGCGAGCAGACTGCAGGTGGAAGTGGAGCTGCAAGATTTGACGGTATACCAGCAGGTACGGGACCACAAATTCCTCGGTATGAGCAAGGAGAAGGATCGAACAGATCAGTGGATACAAGGAAATTGGGACTGTGGCAGTATGAGAAGTTCGTGAAGAATGGAGGACGACCTTTTTTGGAAAGTTGGATGTGGAAGAGGCATTCTTGTGGATATTGTCAGCCATAGGTGTGTTTGACACTATGGCATGCCCCATGGAGCACCGAGTGCGCATCATCACATGAGCATTCCAGGACGAAGCCAGGACATGGTGGAGTTTGGTCCAGAATTCTGTATTTGCCCATCGTCAGCCCTAGGACATCACATGGGAGGAATTTAGGGCGGAATTCGATGGAAAGTATTTCCCGCCAAACGTCAGGATGAGAAAGGAATGGGAATTCCAGACGCTGAGGCAGGGACCCATGACTGTGGTACAATACGAGACTAAGTTTAGAGCTCTAGAAAGATTTGCACCAGACTTGGTGTCCACCGAAGAAAGAAGGATAGAGAGTTTTTATGAAGGCCTCCATCACTAGATCAGGATGGCTTATTTGGATAGGAAGTTTGCTACTTTTGGTGATGTTGTGAGAGCTGCAAGCGAGGCAGAACGAGTTATAGCGGCTAGACCTCACCAGGATGTTGACCAAAGGCAGCAACATTCGAGACCGTATCAGTCAGAGAAGGGAGAACAGCAGAGACATCGGTCAGATGCACCAATTGCCATGAGGGCTATGGATGTCCAAGTTTAGGGCTATAGAGCACCCTTCTGTCAGAATTGCTGATGTCGTCATGGAGGTGAGTGCAGAGCAGGCACAAACACATGCTATAGATGCGGTCAGGCAGGACATAGAGCTATAGAGTGCAGAGTGGACCCAGATGTATGCTATAGTTGCGGTCAACCAAGGCATAGAGCCGCAACTTGTCCAACTGGCCAGACCCAACAGGTGACGCTCCCAGCACCACCGCAGAGACTTGCGCTCCTAGCCCCCCAGCAACAACCATAGCAGAGAGGCAGAGACCAATAGCCACTGAGGCAGCAGCAGAGAGGACTTGTAGCTATCATGACAGGACAAGAACAGCAAGCCTTGGATCAGAGAGGAATGCAAACAACACCACCACGAGGACCGTCCATTTCGGTACCACCTTGAGCAGTAGGGATGGACACAGCCACGATTGCTAAAGCACTGGAGGATACGACAAACGTGATAGGTATGCACGCGTCTCACCTCGGATTTAACATTTAGTAGATAGCTACCAGAGTGAAACCTCCTTAATCTAAAATTTCGAGGACGAAATTTTTATAAGGAGGGAAGGTTGTAAACCCGTGACTCGAGTGAGGGTTTTATGTTACCAAACCAGTCGGTTCAACAGTTGGTTCGAGTCTAGTCAGTTTCATAAACCGCGTGCTGAGTCGAGGCCAGCCGTGAGTTATGAGCGATGAGAGTCAGGTGTACCTGAATATATGAAAATAACGTCGAGAAGATGGTGAGATATGAGTTATCAGAATCTATGAAAGTATGCAGTATTTTTTTTCTTTTTATATGTTTGATCGGAGAAATAGTTTTAGGCCGAATAACGCATTAGGACGCGTTGGATTATATTTGGGTGGGTTATTAGTTATAGAGCATGCCATTTGGATGTTGTTGTGTTTGTTTTATTTTATGGAATTTTCCCATATTTTTCTAGATTTTTTTAGAATTTATTACGAACTAGTTATTATTTTGACTCGAGTAGGAATCGAGTCAATACTTATTTACAAAACTGCCATTGAGGGTATTCTTCTCCCTCCCAACACTTGCCCTCCCTAAACCCTCGCCGTGTGTGTTACCACCGCCGCCGCCGCCGCCGACGCCGCGCTGTCGACGCCCCCCTGCCTTGTCGTGCCGTCGCCGTGCCGCCACGACCAACCCCGGCAACCGATCGCCTGCCAGCGCACCGCCGCGACGCCACGAGGCCGCCTCGGCCATAGCCACTCCGGGCCGGATTCTGTCACCGTCGCCACCACTGTGACCACCAGTCTCACCCCTCGCCGTAGCCGACGTTTCCCCATCATCCCGACCGCCGTCGAGGCCGGCCGGAGCCCCGATCGGAGCACGCCGCCGCCGCCACCCATTTTCGACTCCACCGTCGACGACCATCGCCACCTCGGCTACCCTGTTTGACACCACCATTAGACCAAGCTCGTCGAGCTGGTGCTGATAGACCCCCTGATTGCCCCGTCCCGAATCATTGCTGGAAAACCGCCGAAATCCGCTGAAAAATCGCCGACACTCGCCGGAACTGCTGGAAAATTGGATTTGTGGGAAATTCGATGGATCATCCACCTAACGCACCCAGTCCAATCTGATCAGACTTCGGACGTCGCTTGGTGTCGAATTCGAGTTCTAAGCTACGAAACGGAAACCGTAGCTGTCGTCGATTTTCGACGACGCGAGATATAATTTATTTTAATTTAATTATTTAAAAATATTGGTTATTAGAATTGCATGCCAGGATTTGTGTGTGTGTTATAAATATATATATATATATTTAATGTAGGTTTGATTAAGAATAGAAATATGAAATTGTTTGGTTGAGTGGTGTTAAAAATGGAGGCTAAGAAACTATTTAGGGTAACTAGGTAATGATCTTGATCTAATGCAAACTAGCCTAAGTAGACTTGCTAGAATTGATATAGGTTGATGTGTGTTGATTGATGCGTGATTATGTTGATTATGTGCATGCTATAGGATGTGTGATTCATCATGCGGGCGTTAGTTTTTAGCTTGATTGTGTAGGTACAGTGTAGGAGCCGCCGCCTAGGCGCGTGGACCCATTTGGAGTACAAGCCGTTTCATTCCCGAGGGATCCTGACAACTCCACCTTTGAGTTCCTCAAACCCGGAGAAGTGTGGAGGTTCACGGGTACTGCATTGCAGGGCATGTCTAGACTTGTGGTTTCAAAGGGTACTGAAGGCGACTTCCTGAGAGTACTCGGCCTTCGTGCTCAAGGCCAGGAGTAATATGGAAGGTGCAAAGGGTGGAAAGGAATGAGATTTGATGTGAGAAGCGATAGAGAAATGGCCAAGGTATGAGAATGTGAAAGATAAGGGGACGCTGTCGACCCGAGGGCGACGACTCCTGTATGTGCCCTGATGAGAGTTCTTGAGGAAGTATATGGTTTTCATTCAACAGGAGAGTTTGCTCTCCTGTGCCAGATTGATATTAGTTATTTTCTGGGCCGGTAACACTCGTCACTGACGGTTTTTCTATATATATGTAGGTGAGGAATGCGAGCGATGAAAGCTGTCGGCACTGCGGAGGAGCAGCACGGAACCGCGCACACATGTACCTGTCACGTGTAACGTATAATGATGGTGTATTATTGCTACATGAATGATCATTTTGATGTGTTTGTTTAGATAAATTGCTTGATATGAAATGAATGGATGAATGTGAATGAGTAGTGAGTTCAGGCTTGGTTCAACTGAAACGAAAGAGATAATAATTTAATGTCACGGTAGATTGTTACGTTTTGTCGTATTTTGATAAAATATTTATATACCTTTGTTGTGGACAGGTTAGCCCTTATTGCACTTTTAGGGAAAACTTTGTCCGTTTTTCCGTAATAGCATATATTTTCTTTTGTTTTCTCATTTATTGTTTTGTCATGTTTTTGCTTGTACATCATAGCATGTATGTAGGACCGCGTTAGAACCCAATTGGTCCCATTCATGCATTTCACATTTGCATCTCCATCTTGAGACGCCGAGAGTAGATCCTGGTTGGCTTAACCGAATCTAGTAGATTAGCGAACGGTTCGGTCGCCAGTGACATTTTCGGGTCGGTTCACGGGTGAGCCGAAACGAGGTGTTATAGCGTGTATGGGCTATGAGGGTCATGCGTACCCAACTATATGATGATAACATTATGAACACAGCAGAACAGAATTAGTTATAAGAATATATGAGAGTATGCCGATTTTTTTTTTATATATATAGTGGATCGTAAAATTAGTTTTGGGCTGTTTACCGTGTTAGGACACGTTACGGGCAGTTTTGGTGGGTTAATAGCTCTAGAGCATATCATTATGATGTTTTGGTGTTTGTTTGATTTTATGGGATTTTTGTCGATTTTTATGGAATTTTTTAAGGATTTACGACGATTTAATTAATATTCTTGACTCGAGCCGGAGTCAAGTCAAATAATATTTACAAGTTTGCCACCAGCCCTTGTCTTCCTCTCCCCTGACCTTTCCTTTCTTCTTCCCCAAAACCTAGCTGCGCCACCCTCCGCTTGTCTCGCTGCCGCTGTCGATGCTGCCCAGCCGGCGATCGACACTACCTAGCCCCGCCACGGCGTCGTCGTGCTGTCCCGACCAGACCCGGCCACCGTTCGGCCTCCACGACGCCGGACCGCTGTGACTAGTGTTGCACTCGCGTCGTGCTTCCATCGCCGATCGCACCGCCGGTGACTGTCGCCGCCGTGGTCGAGTGGTCGCCTTGACGTCTTCGTCCAACCCTCGACCTTCCCTGACCAGAGCGGAGCCTATCGCCGCCCAGGCCGGCCAGATCTAGCCACCCACCACTGCCACCTCTATTTTAGCCATTTTCTGGCGAGCCATCGGCTCAGCCGACCACATCAACGTCGTGGATGTGTTGGGCTCGCCGAGCCGGTTCCAATGGTACCCAATATGACCACTTTCTGACCAGTATATGCCGTCGGCGACTATCGCTGGAAAACTACTGAACCCTGCCGAAAAATCGAATTTGCTGGATCTTCCGAGGAGTTCATCCAGTTGAACCCGATCGAACTTCGGATGCCGACGAGCGCCGAATTCGAGCTTCGAGACGCGCGACGAAACCCTAGTCGTTGCCGATTGCCGATGACGTGAGGTATAATTACCTCAGATTTAATTATTTAAGATTGATGATGATTATTAGCATAGCATGCTAGAATTGAGTAGTTGTCATGATGAATGCTAGACTATGAATGAAGTAAAGATATGCATGATTTGATTAATAGATAATGAAGGTTAAGTGATCTAATGAAGTAAAGTAAATTTGAGCATGATAATCGAGTACAACGTAACTTAGGAAATATAATAAAATTTGTGTTAATAGGATAAGTTGGAATTACTTTCACATTTATAATTGTTGATTGTTATGGTTGATGTTGTATTGTGAGTGTGTTTGATCATGACGAGTTTGATTTATCATTTAGTTAGCAGGTGTTAGTATTTAGTTTTGATGTGTAGGTACGGAGTAGGAGCTCGCTGCCTAGGCGCAATGACACGCTTGGAGCTTTTACCAGGTCCGTTTAGGACTCGACTCTGTTTTTACTCTCTTCTATTGTATGTTTGATTTAATGCCTGCAGGGCGGGTTAAGTGGCATTTTATCGGATCCCACTTAATTCGGGCCATCTAGCCTAATAGATTTCTGGATTAATAACCCCTCAAGGATGATTTCAAAAACAAGATCCACCACATGTTGCCTCTGGGCCTATTATATGAATCCCTACCCAGCCCTAATATATGTAGTTTTTGTGTTTTCAGCGAGACAAAAGATGGAGAAACCGACTGCACGTACTATGAGCGGATGCTGTGACAGTCAAAGTGGGCTCTGGATTAGTGTCAGTGGACTGTTCCATTCCCGAGGGATCCTGACAACTCCCCGTTTGAGTTCCTCACACCTGGAGAACGTGGAGGTTTATAGGTACTGTTTAGTACAGTGCATGTTTGGACTTGTGGTTCAAAGGGTACTAAAGGCGACTGCCTGAGAGTACTCGGCCTTCGTGCTCAAGGCCAGGAGAAATATGGAGGTAAGGAGAGGGCTTAGGATTTGAGACTAGAAAATGAAGTAAGAAAATGTCGAGAGAGCCATCAACAGCAACAGATCAGTCAGTTCGGGACACTACTGGGTTTGCAGCCCAATGGCTCCTCAGTAGGTGCCCTTCAGAGTGTTCACGAGGAGGATATGATGTTTTCTTTCATATGAGAGTTTACTCTCATAGCCAGCTTGTTATAGTTATTTTATTTTTCGGACCAGTTACACTTGTTACTTACGTGTTTTTATACTATATGTAGGTAATAATCATGAGTTGGAGGAACTAGCTTGGACGGAGGAACACTGAGGTCGCTTGCATATATGTCAGTCTATAGAGTAATTAATATTTTTTATGATGTTATTATATTGATGTGATGTGATTAAATATTAAAATATGAGGATATGATGAGATAAAATACTAAGACATGATGACAGAAAAATGAAATGTGATTAGAGTGCGCAAGAAGTGTGGTGGGTTGAAACCCAAGTTCCAAAATGAGTATACAACATATTAGATTATGCGTGATTGAAATTATTGATATATGCATATATATATATATATATATATATTATATATTTGTATATATTTGACAGGGTGAACCCTAATTGCACTTTTAGGGGAGACTCTGTTCGTTTTATTTCAGAATTTTTATTGATTTTGGTCATCATTGTATTGGTATGTAAATTAGTTTGCATGTCATCCATGTAATATCATGTGAGGATTCTTAGGATTCATCTATGCATGACGAGTCGTATCGTCATCTTAAGACGCCGAGATTAGATTTGCATAAGTTGGGTTCGGGTTAGCCGACTTAACTGGGGCCTGTAACACGCCGGTTCGGTTCACAAGCGTGAACCGGATTTAGGAGTATTATAGGTTGTCCATAGGGACTGCATACACTTTTATGGACACCAAACTGGTGTCTACAAAAAATATGGATATTTGTGAGGCGTTGGCAAGATGCCAAGCCTAATATTAAAAAAGTTTTTTAATGTCTAATAGTATTTTTTAAGGTATGAATAATGTACATTCATTTTATATAGAAATTAAGGATGTTTTCATGTCTGATTATATAAGTACAACTTTTATTATAAATCTTACGTTTGTAGTAAGAAATTAAGGATGTTTTTCGGCTCAAGATTTAAGTTTTATTTTCAAAGAGAAATTTTTGTTACCTTGTATTATTTTGAATGATGTAATTGTTTATACAATTGAGAATAGGTTGTTAATTTACTAATTTTGTTGAAAATTTTAGGTGTGTAGTGAGAGAGAGGGCATATCTTGGGCTTACCATAGAAAAATTTAAAATATTCAAGTTAGATCCATTAAGCACAAATTGTTTAAATTTACATTTTTGTAAAATAATATCTTTCTATTTATTTTTTAGTTTGAATTTCTTAATTTATGTTAAATTTATAGTTTATATTAGTTTATGAGTGTGTCTTTATTTTGGGAATATATGATATCTGTAATTATATTCGTGTCCGCCATGCCCGCAAGTTATGTTGCGGAGAGACAGGGACAATGTCTACAAAAAATATTGCAAACATGGACATGGGCAATGTCCACAATAATTTTGCCGATAGATGCAGCTGGACATCGACAAAGGGGTGTCCACCCCTAGATCAGTGACACTGACAATAAATTTGTCACTAAAATTTCCTTCTAATTACCTTTATATGTGTGACAGATTTTATTGTCACTGATGCCTAATTTTTCTTTAGGGGAAGCCATATGCAGAAAAAGAATATAAAAAATTAAGAAACGATATCATGAGGCATGCATTAAAGCTTCTTATTTATATTATACCATCACTTTCATGCACCAAACCCTCGTAGGCAAATTACTGCTAAGATACCATCACCAAACACTTATCTGATCCCACAAGTGAACCAACGAAGAAGTCTTCCGTAATTTATCACGCCGCTAAGAACTAATTTATCATGCCGCTAATTAAGAAAGTTGCCAAACTTTGCTTTACCCACTAAAATACTTCCATTTCTCATATTGTTTCCTTTCGTTGCATGATGTTCACAAAACTAGGGTTTATATAAAAAGTTCACATAGATATATATATATATATAAATAGTTGTTTTGAAATTGTTTATCCGAGACAACTCAACTTCTCAAATTCTTGAGAGACAGGGTTTGCTTTGCGGCATATTTTGTAAACAAAGATTTTCAAGAAAGATTTGGTCACAAACTATGATCACTTTTCGTGCTTGATTTTCATGCCAACTTGTACATGTTGTGGAAGATTGTGTTCCAAATACAATTTTAACATTGACAATCAGAGAAAATTAAGTTGCAAGTTGAAACTTGCATGTGATCACTACAATATATAACAATAACAAGATCAATGGTTAGTTTAGTTTATACAAATGTAAAAGTTTCTCGAGTACTTCCAAAGCTTCGTTTTCTTCCTATGATATGTAGGGGTGCTAATCGAACGAGCGAGCCGAACTCGACTTGTATTCGAACTCGGCTCAAATAATTCGAAACTCGTTCGAACTCGACTCGAGATCGAATGAGTTTTAAACATACATGCTCAAGTTCGACTCGAATATCTTTTATGTGTTCGAGCTCGAGTCGAGCTCGAATACACTTAAATTGTTTAATTTTCCCGAACTCGAATCCAGCTCGTTCGTGGGCTCGAAACCGGCTCGATTGAAAGTCAAAATACCTCACTTAAGTTAAAAAAAATGCTATCAATGTGGATTGAACCCACAACTTTGAGGTCATTAACTTGAATATTTACTATCTCAACTATCTCACTTTTTTGTTATTATATTGTATATATATATATATAAATAAGATATAATATAAAAATTATATTATTATATTATTTTATCAAGTCGAGTTCGAGTTATAACCGAGTCGATCGTCGAACACGACCTTCCTCAAGCTCGGCTCGTAAGATTCTAGTTTGAGTCTTGAATATTTAAATGTCGAGTTTTGAGTCGAGTCAAATCGAACTAAACGGTAAATACTTATGAACTGGCTCGCTCAATTAGTAACTCAAATGATATGGATGAAACACTAATATTAAAGGAATCTATTGTCGAAATTATGAGCTTGAAAGCCTCGAGGTATTGTCTTTATAGAACACCTTTGGGTTTGTTTGGTTGGTACGTCTATATATATATATATAAAGAATTAGTTATGATGTTAATATAAGATTTAAAATTTATTTATAAAAAAATTCCCCTTTTCTTGTGTTTTTTGTAAGTAATTTTATTGTGAAGAAATTTTCAAAGGAAACTATTTGATAAGTCATAGTCTTGTCATATATACTTTAAAAATGAATAACTCTTTAATAGAAGATTAATGTTTTTACCCTGAATTATCATTTGTATATTTTATATTTCTTTTATGCTAACAAAAAAGAACCTTAGTTGTGAAGGTGAAAGATATTTTACTTTAGAAAAAGGAGTGGGAGCTAAACCGCACTTTCTAAAAAATTGGTTGGGTTGGGTTAGATCCGGGTATCATAACAAACTAGATTGTACTAAATTTGTTAATGTGAATTTATACTCATAAATATATTTAATTAAATAGCAAAGGGTTGTTTAATGTTCTACATTCTAAGGGCATGTACTTTTGAACTCTAAGAAATTAATGAGAAAATAGATTAAGTACCTGATTTAATTAGTGTAATTTTTATTATAGTCAAATTTGACTCACTATTTTCTTCCACGTCCGATCAAGTATTTTTATACCATATTAGAATAGAACCAAATTAGATATATATATATATATATATATATATATATAATTTTTTAAAATAATAATAATAATAATAACATTTGACACAAAAATGACATACATTTACATATGATAATTAAAAGTAAGAGTTTGATTGATCAAAATTTAATTAAAAAATAAATTAATTAAATAATTGTATTTTTTTATTTAATTAAAATCTATTTAAATATAATGTATAAAATATTAGTATTATAATCATATTATTATTTAATAAAAATTTATCTATAATATCAAGGACGCACACACTTTTATTAACACGACAGATCCTTCTCCCTTCCCACTGCCGGCGATGGCCGCCGTTGCTACCTTGCTGCCGGCGTCGTCGCCTTCGCCGGTGGCGCTGCCGGCCACCTACCCGGCCGCCCTCCACGCTGCTACCATCCTCGCCGCCAATCCGCCTTCGTCGCCTCCCCCATTTCCGCAGCCACCAGCCACGCCCACTCCAGCAAGTGGGCCGACCGCCTTCTCGCCGACTTCCACTTCCTCCCCTCCTCCGAAGCCGACTCGGATGCCGCCGCCGCTCCTCCCCGCGCACAACAAACCGTCCTCCCTTCCGTCGGCCCTCCCCAGCGCCACATCCCCCTCCCCCTCGACTTCTACCAGGTATAACAAAATCTTCCATTTCTCCTATTCTCGTTGTTCAATTTGTTGGCGTTTAGGTTTTGTATCTCTGCTTCTAGTTGTAATGTTGGTTTTCAGGTGTTATTCCTCATTTTCTAGTTGTGTTGTGCAAAGTTTGGATTCTTAGGGTGATTTGTGGGTTTCTAGCTCTCATTTCTCTTCTTTAGCTGTGCAAAGTTTGGATCATCAGTAATTAGCCAAAAAAAGTTTGGATTGTTAGGGCAATCTGTGAGTTTTAACGTGTTATATCCCATTTCTTATCTTGCAAAGTTTGGATTTTTAGGGTAATTTTTGGGTTGGTTTCTAGTTTTCATTTCTCCAGTGGTGCAAAGTTTGGATTGTCATTAATTTGCAAAAATAAAAATAGAAAAAAGAAGTTTGGATTGTTAGGGATTCTAGTGGGTCCTAAGGTGTGATTCCTAGTTTTCTAGTTGTGCACGGTTTGGATTAGGGCCATTTGTGGATTTCTAGGTTTCATTTCTCCTCTCTTAGTTGTGCAAAGTTTGTATCATATGTAATTAACAAAAAAGTTTGGGTTGTTAGGGCAAAAGTGTTGTTTATTGCTCGTCCTATTTTGGTTGTGTAAAGTTTGGATTTTTAGAGCCGTTTATGGGGGCTTATAGGTTTTGGGGGCGGAGACTCATTTTCTCGGCGATGGGATACGGAGGGCGTACGATGCTCGGGTGGCCAAACCCCCTCTATACGGGTTCAGCAGGGAAGCTTTGATTAGCCGGCGACAGATTTTGCAGGCAGCCTGCGAGACTCTGGCTGACCACAGGTCTCGTGGAGAGTACAATCAGAGCCTTCTTGAGGATGAAGATGAGACTTTGGTGAAGGATGTGCCCTGGGACAAGGTTTGTGCCATTTTGAAATAGTATTTGGTAATATAAGAGACAGGCTGCAAGTGGCATCTTTAAGGTACATTGCTACAAAATTCATAAACATGGACTTTCACAGTTTTTTACCCATTGTCGAATAGATTGTTTTACAATTACCCACATTATTTATATATTTAATAAGGATCAAACATCCATTTTGATATGATGGCATCAATGAGTTTAAAACAGAATGTGTAAAATAAACTTCTCTTCAAAATGGCAATCTTCTCTGACAAATAAAACTTTTTCAAACATTTTGAGTACTCAAAAGCACAAGTTGACTATATTTGTTGACCACAGTAAAAGGATTGGTATATAGTTTCTGTTATGTTCATTTCACTTCCAATTGGGCGCAATTAAGTTACACCACTTCCATTGACCAAATTTTGTGAACAGTAAAATTTTTAAACTATTTTGTCAATTTGGAATTGACACCAAATGCACTCATAAAAATCTCTTATTTTTTTTGTGATGGTTAAATGTGTTGTTGATAGGTGCCAGGGGCTCTCTGTGTGTTGCAAGAAGCAGGGGAGAGTGAGTTGGTGATTCAGATAGGGAAGGGTCTGCTGCAGGAGAGGCTTCCCAAGTCATTCAAGCAGGATATTGTATTGGCAATGGCGCTTGCTTATGTGGATCAATCAAGGGACGCAATGGCATTCTCTCCTCCTGATGTGATCAGGAGCTGTGAAATGCTAGAGAGGTCCTTGAAGCTCTTACAGGTGATTTCTAGATTGTTTTCAACTTAGTCTTCATGTATCGTTGGTGAAATGGTGATTTACTTTAATAATAATATCAATTGTCGTTTCCTCTTTTCTTCCACCTTATTCCAGAAAGAAGCTGGGAACATGGATCCTATTTTAGGATCCATGTGTAGAATAAAAAATGGATGGATGGGATCCATGTGTAGAATAAAAATGGATGGATGGGATCCATGCGTAGAATAAAAAATGGATGGGCGTATTCATAGTCATAGATTAGATCTGGAAGAGTATTAGATAAAACCACTTTCTCAATTCTTAGAAAACTTACTGATGGAGAACAATGGAAGGAGTTGGTGGTGCGATGGGATAAGTCGGTCTTGAAGTTGGCTCCAAGGGCTTTCCACTGGAGTCAACCAATTTGACTAAGGTGGCAGTGGTGGCAATGGGTTTTGTTGATGGAATAACAATAAAAACTATTTTTCATTGCTTTATCAATTATGACAAATCCATAAGATCGTACCAAAGTTCTTGGTGCCAAATTGATGGGGAATATAAGTTATGGAATGGGATAAATCGGCCTTGGAGTCAGCACCGAGGGGTTTCCAATTAATGTAGCACTGGGGAGAACTATGGCGTTGACAGTGCAAAGTTTGGATTCGTCTTTAAATGGGCTGTACCAGTCAGCAGGCACAAAAAGAAGAAAACTCTCAACTTTCGTCAAAACTCATAAAACTACTTTATGGCGATGATGAACTCATATGCATAGTTGAGGCTTTCCACCTTTAATGGGAACCCAACATGAAAAGGAAACTTCAAACTAAACTCCAACTTGTAAAGAAACTATGATTTTAACAAAAATTGAATTCTAATATAATAAAATTCCTAAACTAAGGAAAAGATTAAACTATCCATGTTTTGTCCTCCATAGCTTACCTTATGTGAAGATGGGTTGGCAATTATGGTGTTAGCATCATGGACGTGCCTTGTTAGGTACTTTTTTTGTTGAGGTGTATTGTTTGATACTTTATTTGTTGAGGTAGAACCTGCCCCAAATTGTATTGTTTCAATTAATTTCCATTTAATGACATAGATGGTATCTCATTGATTTTCTATAACAACATATCTCCCAAAGTACTTGCTCATTTGTTCAAGGCATTGCATTGTTCATTTCAGCAAGCTTTAAAGAACTGAAGAATGGTTTAGTATCATTTATACAATTCTACTAGTCACCCATGTATAGCTACACTACCAAATGTAAATAGATGATAGATATGCATAATCTAGCAGGATTGAACTGAAGAATGGTTTAGTATCATTTAATCTAGGTTGACGTTTTTGGTTTTATTCATATAATGTTGTCCCCTTATAATTTATCACTAGAGGAAAGTGTTATCAAATTGCACTGTTGTATAACAGAGTAATAAGGCAACTGCATTCAAAGTGGGGAAATATAGATCAATTCATGTGTTATTTGCGACACTTATCAGTAAAAATTGCTTTACTATAGGAAGAGGGAGCGACCAGTCTGGCTCCAGATCTACAGAAGCAAATTGATGAGACTTTGGAAGAAATTACTCCTTGCTGCGTTTTGGAACTTCTAGCTCTACCTCTTACTGATGAAAATAGGATAAGAAGAGAGGAAGGTCTTCAACGTGTGCGCAATATTCTATGGGCAGTTGGAGGAGGAGGAGCTGCTGCTATTGCTGGTGGTTTCACACGAGACGAATTCATGCGGCAGGCATTTTTGTATATGACTGCTTCTGAGCAGGTTTTCCCCCTTTTTCTCTCTTGAGTTTTAGTTTATTTTTGTTTTTGTGTTGACTGCACCTTTTTTTTTCTTATTGAAATTACCAGTAGTTTGATTTCTTCTATTTCTTTGATGCAGGTGGATTTATTCTTTTCAACACCACCAAACATTCCTGCAGAGAGCTTCGAGTTCTATGGAGTGGCACTTGCGTATGTTGCTCAAGCAGTAGTAATGAAGAAACCCCAGTTAATTCAAGATGCAGATAAAATGTTTTTACAACTTCAGCAAACTAAAATCACAAGGTTGGCCACTGATTACGATTCCGCAATGAGGTCTGATAGAGAGAAAGATTTTGCCCTGGAACGTGGTTTATGTGCACTTCTTCTTGGAGATCTTGATAAATGTCGCTCGTGGTTAGGTCTCGATAGTGCTACCTCACCTTATCGCGACTCATCTGTTGTGGAATTTGTTATAGAGAACTCAACAGAAGAAAATGATGAAGATTTCATACCGGGGCTTTGCAGACTATTGGAGGCTTGGTTGATGGAAGTTGTTTTCCCAAGATTCAGAAATACTGAAGGCATACAGTTTAGGCTTGGAGATTATTATGATGATCCGACTGTGCTTAAGTATCTGGAGCGGCTTGAGGTTGGAGGTATGCCTCCATTGGTGGCTGCGGCTGCCATTGTGAGAATAGGAGCAGAGGCGACAGCGGTGCTAGACAGTGTGAAAACAAGTGCAATTCAAGCTTTGAAGAAAGTATTTCCATTGGATACTAAGGAAGGAAGAGTTGGAAGAAATGAACAATTTGCAGAGGATGAATTTTTTCTCCCAGTGAAAAGGAAGGGGATCAGAAATCTTCAGATTTTGATAATTCAGGACTTGTGGATGACGCATCTCCAAAGAAAATTGTGGAAGAACTCGAAGACCAAGTGCTGATGACTGAGCGCATCAAAGATGTGACTGTGAAGATTATGAGTGCTGGGGTGGCCATCGGTGTCATAACTTTGAGTTTCCTAAAATATGTCTCAGCTACCAATAGGGTCTCTATTCCCCTAGAAGAAGCACGTACTGCTTTGACCACAGAAGTTAATTTGGGTACTCTCTCTCTCTCACACACACACACGCACACACATTTTCATGCACCCATTTGTGTGGCTGCTATATTAGATGTGCCGTAAATAATAGGGTGCTAGTGCTTGTGCTCTAGAAGCTACATATTTTTGTTACTCATGCTACGCCTATTCATGAATTTTATTCAAAATGTTTCTTCAGTAATGGAATGCTAGTTCTTGTGTTTCAGAAGCTACATATTTTGGTTACTTATGCTATGCCCATAATGTAAATGAATTTTATCCATGTCATGTAATGAACTGCAGAACTTCAATTAGGGGCTCATTACCCTGTGATTTGTTAGATATATTCAATTATCTATGACCACTGTGTTTAAATTGCCATTTTTTTCCCATCATTGTGATATTTTTTGAGGGACTGGTAATCCATGTATACGGATTCTTATATTTGATAGGAACAGAAGAGGCAAATTGTGAAGACTTACTATTATCTAGTCATTTGGTGATTGATAAACATAGAAATTTTTGGAACATTACTTAGGATGTTTAGATGGTGTTAAATTTATTATCTTTCTATCATGGGTTGTGGTTACCAGTAGGGTTGCTAATTGAGCGAGCCAGCTCGTGACCTTTTAGCGTTCGGCTCGGCTTAACTCTACTCGAAACTCGACATTTAAATGCTCGAGCTCAAACTCGACTCGAACTCGAATCTTATGAGCCGAGCTTGAGCAAGGTCGTGTTCGACTCGACTCGACTCGGTTATAACTCGAACTCGACTCGAACTCGACTTGTAGCTCGACTGAACTCGACTCGATAAAATAATATAATAATATAATTTTTATATTATATTTTAGTTATTTATATATATATATATATACACACACAATATAATAACAAAGAAGAGAGATAGTTGAGATGGTAAGTATTCACTTTGATGACCTCAAGGTTGTGGGTTCAATTCACATTGACCTCATTTTTTTAAAGTGAGGTACTTTTGACTTTTAATCGAGCTGGTTTCAAGCTCACGAACGAGTTGGATTCGAGCTCGGAAAAATTAAACAGTTTAAGTGTATTCGAGCTCGAACACATAAAAGATATTCGAGTCGAACTCGAGCATGTATGTTCAAAACTCGTTTGATCTCGAGTCGAGTTCGAGTCGAATCTCGAGCATGTATGTTCAAAGCTCGAGTTCGAACACAAGTTGAGCTCGGCTCGCTCGCTCGATTAGCACCCCTAGTTACCAGTTGAAGAATCAATTTATGAGAGTATGATAACATCTTTTGTGTATTACACTATGTTTAACTTTCTTCCCTTGGGGCTTAATCTTATTAATTGTTTTAAATTCCCAGGATATTGGTAATTGATATGCCTATTTGTTTTGGAATATCAGTTTCAAGAATTACAATCATCTAACTGTTTGCAACTTTTTGGTACATTAATGACATGAGATTTGCGTGTTTGTTAAATACGCTATTTGTTTGGTGTGACTTATAATTGGTTATGTAATTTCATATGGAAGAAAGGTGCTTACAAGCTTTAATTTTGGTTGTCTTTTTAGATGTGAAGACAGATGAGCAGATAACCAAAATGGATGCAAGATTAGCTGAAACCTTAGTTCGCAAATGGCAGAGTGTAAAATCTCAGGCACTTGGACCTGACCATGCACTTTCTAAATTGGCTGAGGTAAAGGTTCAAGAGTTCTTTATTTATTTATCTGGAACAATATGTTAATTGTTAGCATCATAGTTGAAGAAAGCATGCCCTATTTTAATGTTGATACTTTGTATTGGATTTGGGTTTTGCTTTGCTTTCAGCTTTTTTGCACAAGCTTTATTACAGGAATAACATGCAGGTTCCAGTGCATTTCTTTTGCACTTTCTACTGACTATAGTTATTGCTTTACTTGTTGATTGGTGGTGGAGATCTGATCCAGGATGAGTCTCTCTTCTTGTAGAACTTTCTTTCCACTAAAATTTATACTTAGCAACACTAGTCTGTTGGAAAAGTAGGTAACTAGCTAGTTTGTTTATTTGGAAATTTTTTGGTTTCTAATGTTTTAGGTGCATGTCTAGTTCTTGTAAATTATATGTTCAGTGCACTTTGCAAGTTGCTTGGTTAGGTTTTGGGCCTTTTGACAATACATATAGCATGACCATACATTGTTATCATTCTTCAAAGATTTCTTTTGTTGTTGGATATAAAAGTGTATTTTTCCTGGATTAAATACCTGCTGACTGAATTATCAAAGTACATCTTGTGGTATGAAGTGTGTGTGTCAGTATCTCTATAATTGTCGAGCACACATGCCGTTGATCAGCTTCCATTACGCCTTAGCATTGTTCTTCATCTTTGTCATTGTCATGGTGCTACTACCTATCTGCTCCACTCTCCCCGTCTTAGAGACCATTGCATCATTGTCAAGCAATGTCAAACACCCACGTAGGCTGATCTTTGCTGCCGCAATTAAACTCTGACCTCTTGCTGCATTGGTTATTGGATAAAAGTGGATCTGGTGTTTTTGAATTATTGCAGCTGATTTTAATACATACTATTATGCTTCACTATTTGGCACTTGCGACAAAACCCTGGCTCCAAATCATGGTGATTATATTTCCTTGATGACAGTTCATGACCTTTTTACCTTCGAAATCAGAGCCAACAAAGGAGTGAAGCGCACTTGTACCTACTACCCAGTCTTAAAAAATATGGTCACCGGCAGACAATTATTGGGTCCCATTCTCTGATCACCATTGTCTGCTCCTATGCATTTACTTTCATAATTTTGATTTTGTGCTGTTGTCTATAGCTGCAAGTCTTGCCATCTATATGAGCATATGGTTCTTGCTGCTGCTGATTGATCCCCATGTTGTCATATCCACCACCACCAACCCAAGTCTTTTTTCAATCTTTCAACTGGTCTTATTGAATCCAGACTGATTTTTTTAACTGAGTAATACTCAAAAGTCTTGGGCAGCAGGGCTTCAAAGATCGGTTTGGCCCAGACTCTTTTAACATATTGAAGAGATAGTTTCTAAAGTAAAGGTTGTTCAGCATAAGCCCTTGATCTTGGATGTAAATGGTAAAAAATTATTGAGATGACATCTATAACCGCTGATTTAGAGTTATTTGTGTTTATTCTCTAGCCATCTTTTTCTAAGAGTGTCTTGTGGGACACACAGTTCTGTTATGCATGGTAATGGCTCATTACCTTTCAATGTCCTAATGCCTATTCTAAGTTATTTGCACATAAAAATAGGACATCTTTGTTGTACATATTTTTCTAAATGATAAAGCTGTAAAATCTGATACCATTGGAGTCAAACCAGGTTGAACTTTCTTCTACTCGAGGCTTGCTCAACTTGGCCTTAAGTTTGAGCTGGCTTGTTCTGATAAAAGGATTATGTTAATTGTTTCTTGTAACCTCTACTGGTGTTAATTCCCCTTGAATCTTTGTCCCTGGTGTTATGAATTTCAGACATGGGTTTTGCAATTTTTTTTACTTGGAATTGCCATAATTTTGCGATTAGTTTGCAATTGGCATAGGAGATTTGATTTAGAACTTCCACCACCCAACAGATTTACTTCTTGTTTTTCATCAATCTTAAAAAGTCATTTTAAGGCATTATTCTTGAATGCTTTGACTATACTGTATGATCTACCCATAACTTGGAGAGAGTTGAAGTTCACACTGATTTTGTTTTTTTGAAGATAAAATGACATGAGATTCTGTCTTTTTTAAAGTAGACAAAATGACATGAGATTCTAGGGAAAGCTAAGAATTTTATAGATCTAATTTTATAATATTTTTTATGTTCTCAATGACATTGTTGAAGTTTTTCAGCGGAGATTTTGATGTAGAGCTTTTACACAACAGCCTTATTTCTTGTTCTTGAATCTTATCAAATCATTGGAAGGTCTGATAATTGTATGCTTTGCCTAGACCTGTCCCATACGCTTGAAAAAGAGTTGAAAGCGACTGAAATTTTGCTTTTGCAACCTTGTTTTCTATCTTATATTCAACAGACAAAATTTGGCAGACATTCTAGGGAAGCTGAGAATTTGGTAGACATCAACTGGTTTTCTTTCTGTTCCAAATTAAATATTGCTGAAGCTTTGCTAATTGCTAATAGGTTTTGGAAGGCCAAATGCTGAAAGTATGGACAGTCCGTGCCTCCGAGATTGCACAACATGGATGGTTTTGGGAGTATACGCTTCTGGGCTTGACAATCGACAGTGTTACCGTCTCACTTGATGGCAGCCGTGCCCAAGTCGAGGCAACTCTTGAAGAAGAAGCAAGGTTGAAGGATCTCGCTTATCCCGAGCATGACGACTCATATAGCTCGACATACACAACTAGGTATGAAATGTCCTGTACTGAATCAGGGTGGAAAATAACAGAAGGAGCTGTGCTCAAATCGTGATTTTTTATCCTTGCCATCACATCTTTGCAAATCTCACCAATTTTTAAGCTGTGCATACAAGGAAGATGTTTTTAACCGTCCTGCTACAAAAAATTGAGAATGTAGCTCATTAACTCTGCTACATTTCTAGTTTTAGCAGCAAATATGTTGTGATGCAATCATCCATATCCTAGTAGTAGACATTATTCCCACAATTAGGGATTAGAGAGTGGCAGAAGGGGTGCTAGCAGGTAAATTCTTGAGGCTGGTGTAATGGATAGTTATCTTCTCTACATAACCTTCGCTATGATTATTCACTTGTTTGCGATAAAGGATAACTGATTTGATTTATCTAAATGATATATATTGTTACTATCATTAAAAAAAGACGCCCGTCTTTTATTATTTTATAATTTTTATTTTTATTAGGAAATATTGTACTTACATTCAAATTCAATATAAGGTGTAATAATGTGGGATAAATTTAATTCAACTGGGAGTAGACTCCAATGAGTTTGAATAAGACATCTAATAGTTTAGGTAGGATAACATTTGGTTTGATTTAAATTTCTACAAGTAGAACATGTTTGCATAATGTATAATTATAATATGACAATTACTAAAACCGATAAAATTGTATATATTTATATCTGGGTTGTATGAATCACCGATTCTGAATTGGAATCGGTCGATTTAATTCGGATCGGAGGAAAACCGATTAAAAAACCCATTGAATCAGTTTTTATTCGAATCGGTCTGTGAATCGGTCGATTCGAACTGACTGATTTGAGCCGATTTGGAATCGGCGCAAATCGGTCGATTTCGGGCGCAGGGGGCAGAGCGCCGCAGGGTGGGGGCGGTGGCGGCGGCAGGGAGGGACAGGGCGGGGGTCGGCGGGGCGCGGCGGGTGCAAGGTAAGGCAGGGCAGGTTTGGGCGATGGGGGACGGGCGCAGGGCAAGGCTGGTGGGGGGAGGTGGGGCGCGGCAAGTGCACGGCGAGGTGCGGTGGGTGAGGGCAGGGCGGGTCTGGGGAGGGGGGTGGGGCGCGGCGGCAGCGGTAGCGACGGAGAAGGAGGGCAGATGCGGGAGAGAAAGGGCGAGGGAAAGAAATAACATTAAGTGGTATTCTCGTAATTAAAACTTGACTAGTATCCGACTTGAGTCAAAAATAATAACTAACTCTAAATAATTCAAAAAAATCTTAAAAAATATTATAAAATATAATACATACAATAATATCAAAATGACATCAATATTTAATTTTTATATATTTATATTATAAGTTGTCAAATTATTATATATAACCGATTTAGACCTAGTTAGACAGATTCTACTAAATCGATTCCTATTCGATTTAGACCGATTTCGATTCCGAATCTGACTCCTTTGAAAATTAATTCTAATTTCGATTCCAATTTATGTAACAATGATTTATATACATTGCGTGAGTAATCAAATAGTGGAAAAAATAAAACCGAAGTATGAGAGATGCCATGTATCGACATGGACAACGAATCCATTAAACAAACTGTGATCCATAATTTGAAAGAAATGGAAAGTCTACAAAACTCATGAAAAGTAATTTTGGCCAGTCTTCAACTAAAAATTTAGAGGAATTTACAATTTAATGGCAGGAAAATATACTATTCACTATACTATTTACCATCTTATGTTGACAATGCATTAGTGTCTTTTAAATTAAAGCCACAAACCTATTATAAGGATCTGACCCAAAGTACAACATAATGATTTAAATTATTTCTTTAAAAGTGGTTAACTAAAGTTAAATATCTATAGTCTATTATTCTCACCTAATAAATATGATCTTATCATAATCGATATTAAATAAGAGACTAAGTTAAGAGATCTCACATTTTACCCACCTTAAGAATTTCGTTCTTCAAATTTCTACACTTAACCCGTTGCTAACCTTTGCCCACGATATTCTTTGGCCTAGTACTTGTACCCTAGCTAATGTCCCTAATCCAATTCATCATCTAACATAGAACTAGAAGGCTTTGATACTATTTATAATGACTCAACACAAAGTGCAAATTAATAGACTGTGTCATTTTTTCAAAGGTGGTTAACCAAAGTTAAAAGATCTATAATCTATTTTGACTTATAAAAAGTATATTATCTCATTAGGTATTATATGTAGAACTAAGTTGAGTGATCTCACAATTTGGAGATAGGTTTAGATGGGGAAGTGGTGAATAAAAAAAAGAGTAGGCAGATTTAGGTGGATGGTTCGAAAAATAAAAAAAAGTGGGGCGAGAATATTTTTTTGAAACAACTATCAAACTTTAATTAAAGTGTTAAAATATAAGGTAAATGTCATAGATGACTAATTGTGGGTATTCATGTCACGACACACCCACCTTTTCCAAGAATACAGGGAAACCAAGATGCTTCTTTTCAAGTTGTGCCAACTTTCTAACATGAGCTAAGCTTGTATGATTGAACCTTGGTTTGTACAAACTAGTTTATAGCTTATGTGTAAATAATGATTAATTTATAAAGTATCTTGTGTTGGAGATATTCTCTCCCATGAGAAAGCGATTAATCACATAGGAAATCGTGAAGATATGAAAATAATCCAAGAGGTACGAAGAATTTGATGAGAATTTATCGAATACAAGAAGAGACTCATTAAGTGAGGATTCTAATACTCAGGAAGTAGTGTTTGAAGTTTACTCTTCAATTCCCGGAGGTGTTCCATATCTTAGTTATAAATATGTGATTGGATATATGTATTGAGTCTGCTTTCCCTTTGAGAAAGTTCCATTAAATATTCTTCTTTTAAGGATATATGAGAGGTTACAACTCTAAATCTAGACAAAGTCACCAAGTGCATGTGAGAGAAGAAAAGGAAATTATTCGTTGTGACGAGAAGATATGACTTCGGGTTCTTTGGCAAGATTAACATTGGTTAATTTTTTTTTCTACCTTTTGTCTATGGTTTGTAATTGGGAGTAATATTATTTATTTAGGTGGAGTTTTTTACATTTGAGTAGAATTTTCTACTTTTATTGGGGTGAAGTTTTTCACACTTAGGGTAGAATTTTCTACATATATTAGGTGGAGTTTTTCACATATATTGAAGAGTGGTTTCACTTGTAAAAGAGAGAATTTGAAAAAGAATTTTATCATCTCAAATTGAAGTGGAGTCGTAATCTAAGGTGTGATGTTGATCTCTCTTTCTTTTGAGATGCATGTTATTTTCTTAATTTCATAAGAGTTGTGTCTTACAAATCTTGTTATTGGTCTTATTTGGGTTAGAAGAGTTTTCCTAAATTTTATTCGATATTTAATTGTAAGAGATTTTTTTAATCAAAATGAATCGAATAAGTTAGTTTTCTTTTATTTAAATTGGAAGAAAGTTTCTATCTATTTTTCGGTATCTTCTATTTCATATTATAATTGTTCTCATTTCATTTCGAAGGGAAATATTTTCTTGGTTGTTTCTGCTAGAGTGCCCATTTCCTAACATCTCGTAGATAGAAATGTATCTTTCTAAATATCACTGTGCAAAGGTCTGGTAACATATGAAATATATGGGGTTTTTATAGAGAGCATTTTTAATAATTAGTCCGTGTGTAAAGATGACTAGCCCATAGTCAGGCATCTATGACCCTTAGCCTTGTATCTTGACTATTTAAGGTGGGTGAGACGAGTTTGCTGGTTGTTTGAAAGCAAGAACAAAAACAAACAGTCTGCCCCCATTGTTTTCCAAGAACTCTCTACCCAAACCGGCGCGCCCTTTGTATTCAACAATTCCCCACCCAAACCCATATTCAGATGCATTAACGACTTTAATTTGAAAAAACATTGAATAACAAAACTATGATAAGGCACCGTCGAATTGTGAATAGTATATCTTTTTGCCATTAAATCGTAAATTCATCAAAAAATTAGGTATCTATTTTAGGGTATTCTGTAATAAGAAATTTCATTATTACAAAGTTTCTTACAAAAAATAGATGGAAGAGGAGGAATTTTTTTAGTGAAGAGATTTTATATCTCATATGTACATCATAATTAATTCTTTGTAAGTTGTAACTAGAAAATTTTCACACAATTTTTTGCCAAAAACTTGTTATATCAAATGAAATAGTCAAATGTTGCACCGTTCACTGTCTATGTTGAGATAGATCTTGATGTTATACATAAAACTCTCTTTGAATGGAAAAATTGATTATAATGATTGAATTCATTATTTTTTATCTTTGTTGTATTTTAATAGGCTAAAAGTCCTACTTTTATCAAAACTGCACTTTTTTACCATCCATCTATTAATTAGAGTTAATAGGTATTTTTTTTATGAATTAGAATGATTGGGCAGTTTAAAAATGAACCAGGGTCTTATCAGAAACATGCACACAGCTGTAAAAATTGCAAAGTTACCTTGCCATGCTTTGAATCTCCAACTCTTGTTGCACAGCCCGGTGCTAGCAACAATCTTCTAGTTCCCTTTTTGAGCTCTTTGCTTTTTATAAGAGCATCCATATCTGCCTGCAGTTGTTCCAATAGTCTGTTCTAAGTTTCGGTTTAGTGAACAAATTCTCTTCTTTGGAGGTTGAATGCCACCAGCTTTACTTTTACTAGTACTAGTGGTTTTCAGCAAAATGACCCAAAAATAAAGTTGGTGGCATGCAACCTTTAAAAAAGAGAATATGTTCACTAAACCAAAACTTAGCACAAACTATTGAAGCAATTGCGGGCACATATGGATGCTCTTATAAACCATATAGGGAACTAGAAGATTGTTGCTAGCAGTCTAGCACTTGGTTGCGCAACAAGAGTTGGAGATTCAAAGCATGGCAAGGCAACTTTGCAATTTTTCCAACTGTATTTATATTTCTGGTAAGACCCAAGGCCGAGCAATCTTGTGAATTGGTTCATCTTTAAACTGCCCAAGCATTCTAATTCATAAAAAAAAACCTATTAACTCTTATAAATAGATTTGCAAAATTTTTGTAGTTATTTTCAAGAATTTTCACTGAAATCACATGGCGGCTATGGAGTTGTAAAAAATCTCCACCCACACTATTCGTATCCTATTAGCATAGTATTTCTAGAGCTTGTTCTGCATCCCGTGGGGTTAGTATTAAAAAACCCTAAACCCTAAAGGCCTTGCCCTCACTAATCAATTTCTTTTTTTGTTTTTTTTGTTGGCATTGGAAGGCTTTTTACTAGGTCAAACTATACATCTATGTTAAAAAAAGTTATATAAAATAATACTAATAATAATAAAAAGAACTACTCATCTCTAGTTTTTGAAGATTTTCTCGTCATTTGCCTCTCCATGATTTGTCCAACTTTGCTCTTCCTTGTCTACTTATGGTTTGTACTTTGTCCAATGAGATATTGGATGGATTCATTTAGAAGAGATCAATATCGAGTTTGAACTTTGAATCATATAAGATGAACCAAAAACAATGTCAACATTATTATTATACAAGAACAGCAGTAGGAGATCTGATTCTGTCATGGCATGAGTTTAATACAAGCAGCAAAAATACAAAGCTCAAACCTGTGTGCCTTAACAAACCCATTTTTACAAACAAATCTGTCAGACGAACCACATCGACTGATCTAATAATTAGGTGAATTTGCTGAGTAGAATGAACAGTATTATATTCCCTCCCAAATGCTCACTACAATGGTGATACACCGTTCTTCCAGCCGAAACTGTAAGATTTTCGTCTGGGTGTATGGGGAGAGAAACTTAATCCAAACATCTCTTTAAGGCCTTGCCCAGGCTCCAACAGCCCAACCAGTTTTGCAACAAGAGCGGCGCTGTTTCTATTATGTTCCATGTTGCGAGGATCAGACCATAAACAACGCGCAAGATGAAGTTTTCTCTGCTTTGATTTCAACCCAATTCCCCATTGCTTGAAAAGATCCTCCCTTTCCTCCACTGTCAACCTCTTCCCCATTTGCCTGCTTAGCATTTCTCTCTCACGTCGGAGAGTTCGCAAGCTTAATTGAAAGAAATCAAATGTCAGGATCATGTTAGGTCCTATCACTGTTATGTGAGTGAATATGTGTGTGTGTGACCATTTAAAGATATCAAATAGTGAAGCTATCTTTCCAGTTACAGGAAAAACAAATTTGACATCATGACAAAAGACTTGGCTTTCAGACCAGTAGAGGAATCCATAATCAAACACATCAAAATGCAAGATAAGCATTACATATCATCCACTAGCTGATACTTTCAATCACAAAATATTTGGTTTTCTGGTTTACAATTAGACTTTTAGAACAAACAGTTACCACAGACCTCTTATTCTAAAGTTTCATCTCTCATTTATGTTTCCAAATTTTTCCATACAATCTTTGTCAAGATATATAGTAATGTATATTTGCAGGCGAAAGGTCATTTAAAAAGATACTAAAACATGGATCTTTTGCAAAATAGCACCACAAATTGTGAAAATAAAAGATCTTGTTACCTTGATGTTGATGTAATAATGCGTCCATCTGATGTAGTGAGGTTAGCTACGAGTAAAGGAGGACTTGAGAAAAGACAGCCTCCTTAACTCCACTTCCATGTAAATTTTATCTGAAGGGTCTCCCTTGAAAAGCAGGAAAAAGTAGGTTCTGTGTATCAAAGACACATTACATTCATGCCAAAGCATGACTATCTCTTTTTGTTGCCTCTCAAACTCCATGCACCAATGAGTAGGTGACTCCATGGATATCTGCATGGGATCCAAGCCCACATCTCTCAAGATCTTATGCCCCTTGATAACAACTTCATTCTGATCATTTTCCTACGTTCAACATTGAATGCAAATGTCTTTAAACAACATACTTAAAACAAGAAAAGCAATTGCTCACTAGTGTTTGAATCAGAGTCATTTGATAAAGAAAAAAACATTTCCTGATATATGTTTGTTCAAACAAATTCAAATTGGAATAGTAAGTTCTAAATACCAAACAATAAATATTCATCTCATGCATCCTTCTGCACTTGAAACAAAAATTCTTGTTAAATTAATAATGCCCCAGATTCAGTTTCTAGGCATCATCACGAGAATAAGAGCAAATGCCTTTGCCTTGCTTGTCAATTCTTATCAAAATTGCACGCTCAACAACTAGAGTATTCACATGGCTCATTCCCATTTCTAAAACAGACAATTCTGTTCTTCTCAGATAACAAAAGATAGTGAAAAATAAACTAAACTATACGACCAATTAACAAGCTATTGTGCATATCCAGATTCTCTTTACAATTTGAAAACAATACGAATTTTAAGGAGACATGAGTAGAGATACAAATTTTAAGAAACAAGCTTGAGTGATAAAGGGCTACGAAAACACTTGATCTAACTAACTTTGGGTTCTTAAGTAGTAATAAATGCCAAATTACTTCGGATTACCTGACCATTAGTGACTTGCTCGTCATATGTGCGCTGAGCCATGTTTTGCAGATCCTTCATAAAACTATGAATGCTTGCAATGTTCTCTTCTGGAATCTCATTTAGTGAATTTGGCGTATCTGGTGAAGCAATCTGCTCTGATGCATATGACTCTGCTCTTGGTGACCTTCCGGTCTCACTCCTGTGGTTTAATGAATAAGGCCTCCATCTAAAAGCTTTAGGAATTGGAGGAAATCCCTTCACAACCTGACTAGGTGGTGTATTTTCATTTTGCTCTGACTGCTCAAACCAGAAAGGAGATGTGTTATTTGCAAGAGTAGCATTGCAGCTTCTAGTTTTACGTAATGGTGGCCTTGTCCATGGCAAGGGTTCGCATGGAAGAAGCTCAACAACATTTCTTACAGGTGTTTTAGTTTCTTGAAATTGCCCCCACGTGTTAACAGTTGTGCCTTCCTCTACAGGTTTTAATTGTATGTCAGCCCCATTGCTGGACTCTAATTCCCGCTCTCGTACCACCCCGTCAACATCCACAATAGATCCCTGTTCCAGGTTGTCTACATCTCTGTCAAGCTTTGTATTCGGTTCATACACTGGCTCTATTATTTCATTAGTATCATTGGCTTGCATTGACTCTTGAGATTCTTCAACATCTCCAGGCAATCCAACAGTGCAGTTATCATTTCTACATTTGGTTGATTCTTCAATATCACCAGACCCAACATCCCTAAATGGCTCTACAAAGTCAATCTCACTGTCTCCACGGGAAACTTCAGCCACAGCTTCCTGTGGACTAGCTTCAGTAAACTCATGACCGTTGGTCTGGAAAGTTGACTCATAGCGTTTATTTGGTACTTCAGGCAGGGAAAGGTAATTTTCATCAGCATTGGAAGAGCTAATATACTCAAAACCAAAATCTAGAGACTGATCAATGACGCCTGACGATTCTGATAGCGAGAGTTCATCATCATATTGGTTAGACACATGGAATGGAGGATCCCTAAAACCTGACTGAATGGACACCCAAAAACAAGATTAATTTATGTCCACAAACATGTACTCATTGAAATTTGCAAAAAAGAAAAAAGAAGAAGAAGAAAGTAAGAAAGAAAGAAAAGAAACGAAAAACTTTAAATACCCATAATTTGGTTGACTGGTTGTCCCCAGAAACTCGAAGCAGATCATCAAGCCGAGATTGAGCTAAATCTCTCTGTTCACTTAACACTTTTACCTCTTTCTCCAACTGTATATGCATGAGTATAATTGGCGGTATAAGATTTGCAGCAATCATGAAAAAATAGTACAAAAAAAACAAGAAACCATGAAAACCTTTTGAATTTTAGCATCTTTCTCCTTTAATAAAAAGTTAGAGCGGTTTGATAAAGAAGGAGCTGAGCCAGGACTTCTAAGTTCACTCTCCAATCTAGCCAGTTCTTTCTGCAGATGCTTAACCAATGCCTTGTCAGACATGACAATGTTGACTCGTGCATTTGTTGCAACTTGCTTGGCACAACTTGCGAATAGCAGGGTGTTTCTTGATTGTTCCAAATGAATACGTGCAGGACTCATTGTGCATATAATAGCAGTTCTTGCATTGCCTCCCAGTGAAGATTGCAGTATACGGGTCAGCTTTGAATCTCTGTAAGGAATGTGCCCATTCCTTCCTTTGCTGCATCAGGTCATGATCAAAAATAAGTTTCTGATATTTCATAAAAACAAGAGTTCTTATTTGCATAAAACTGAAGGAAATTAACAAAACTTCTAGTGATGAATGAAAATTGACAGTTATGGAAATTCAATGATTTCGGTAGCTTCTTGTCATTTGACTTTGCTTATCAAAAGCAAAATAGAAAACTTCGATAATTAAAGTAGTTTTTAATGTGCAAAAAATGTTAATTTTCGCAACCTCAATTTTCTAATTACTGTTCCCAGTGTCAGCAAACTGCGGTTAATGTGGCATCCTTCTTTCAGTCTAGCACCTGCAGATAATGCCTGAGAGGCGCGTTCGCTTCCCGCCAGATCCACAAAATTCTGTTAAGAAATGGTAAGTAGACTTACAAATTGACAATGTGTTCATTTTCATAACAACAACTCAAAAGAAATTGTAATTTAAAAAAAAGCAAGGACAAAAGAACATTACCACAGTGGCTGACAGGGTGTTGGAGTTATCTTTGCCCAAGAACTCGCGAGCAGAGCTTTCAACTATCTGTAAATATTGAATGATTCCAATAGAAGTGAAAAAGAGATAGTAGTTAAGTATCTTCAATTCATCATCATGGAAGAGTAACCGACCAGTCTTAGAATTTGATGAGATCTGGAGCTCGCTTCATTCAGGGAAGTCTCCCCAATTTGCCTTTGAGCTACATAATGCACGTGTTTAGGTTCGAATTACAGAAAAGAAAAAAAACCTACCATAATGAAAGTTATTCATACCTTCGCAAATAGAAAGAAGCTCCTTCATATGATTCCAATCCCTCAGAGTTTCCTCTGTTAGTTTCTCAACAACTGTTCCTTTCTATAATGTAAAAACACATTAATGACATAGAAGCTCCATGGTGAAAATTTTATTTAAAAAGGAAAAAGAATTTTGACTGCTCACATCAGGATCATCCAAGAGCCTTAGTTGTGCCCCATCGGAACTAATTAAATCTTTGACAGCTTCATTATATATTTCAATAGCAGAAAACTTCAGTACAAAAGCCCTTTCTTGATGCTGCAATCAATCACAGTTTTTGATAAAATACAAAACCCAGCTTAGAAAAAGAAATTGAACATCGGGAAAAAAATTATGTTTGCATGGTACCCTCTGAATATAGTCAAAAATGTCACTTATGGTATATTCGGTTATTCCAGTCATTGTGTATGTCTTTCCGCTACTTGTTTGTCCATATGCAAAAACACTAGCTGAAAAAAAGATTTAAGCAGTTCAGTAGCTCAGGTTTAAACACAGAAATAGTAAAGTGTACATTGATAATCATTTTTCATTTTTTTCGACTAAAAATAAACAGTAACGGGTGTGTACTTACAATTAATACCGCTAACAACAGAAAGTGCAACTTGTTTAGCTGCTTCCTCATACACTTGCCTTGTTGTAGAATCAGATCTGAATACTCTGTCTGAGACAGAAGAAAAAAGTAATATTGGAGCAGGAAAGAGTACAGGAACCAAAATATTTATCACGAGAGTAATAGATAGCCACGTTTATGACGTACAAAAATATCCAAAAAAACCTGCAACAAATCAATTACATCAGAAAATTAAATTAAAGAGAAAAAAAACACCTTTTTTTAAACTTTCCTAACATATAACATACATACATTAATGATAAAACTTTTTAATTACCTAAGCAAACTAGTTTATACCTGAGAGATAGACACTAAATAAAAATCACCAGAAACAAAAAATTGAAATGCCTAATAGGCACCAACTTTTGGAGGAAAATTAAAACCAACCAAACAAAACCTGTCATAGCTTAAATATCTGACCAAACATGTAAGAAGCAGGAAACGCTAAAGATCAAGTTGACCTTGTTTATGTAACATACGTCTATCATGTAAACAGTAAAGATCAAGCTTTTACTCGACATTAAACTACTAAATCCCTCAAAGATGCACAGAAGGAAACTAAACCCAAAAATCTGAAAATTCCAATTTGACACACACTCTATGCCAATCAAATCACAGGAATCAATGAATGCAAATTCTGAAGAACCAAACCATAACATGATTTTCAAATTGTAATCCAACACATGATTCAATTCAAGGACATCACATGAATCCAACTTTTGATTTTCATGTCCTGAAAAAACATAATCAACCAGCGAAGAAACCAGCAAAATCTCAAGAATCTCACCAGATGTGTAAGCAGCAGGAAAGGCTAAAGATAGACTGCCCCCGTCGTATAACACATGTATGTCACACAAACACTAAAGCCGAAACTATTAATCACCTTAATGGCCTACAAAATTTCTAGAGGATGCAGAAAAGAATATTCATACATACACTCCATGTTATATGTAATCCATGAACAAATATTCGCTCAAACCAATTCATGAAATGCAAAAAATCAAAATCAAATCAACAAAAGAAGCTGCGGAAGCTCATGAACCTCACCAAAATTGTGAAACTGTAGGAAACACAGTGGATTAAACTGCCCTTTTTTACATGAACATAACTATAATGCAAACACAAAGATGAAGCTTTAAATCATCCCAAGGAACTAACTCCCTAATAGAATCAGAACACAAAAAGCTAATTCCCTATAAACACCCCAATTTGACAAACAGTCCATGAGATAAACAGAAATTCTCACCAACCAAACCATGAAATGTAAAAAAAGTCAAAACCAAAAAAGAAAGAAAATTCCTGAAGAGAAGCTCACCAAATGTGTGAGCAGTAGGGAACAAGGCGCGCTCAGGAAGACTGTTCCGGAACATGATGGTATGGTCATCAATGCACTCCCAATCACAGACATCATTCCTGCCAAGCTCCGTCTCGTTCAACGGCCTCAACCTCACCGACACCAGAATCCTCTCCTCCCCACCGACGGCCGGCGAGTCCTGCGGCTGCTGCATTCTGTCCCACCCCTGCATCAACTCCTCTCTTCCAATGGCCCCCATTTCACCACCTCACATCAGTACCTTCATCGACCTCAAATCTTATGAGGAGTTAGGATAGCTTTAATTAGCGACCGACCGACTTTTGGAACCTCCTCTTTTACAGTCTGTCAAACCAGTCCCCTTCCTACCTCTCTCTCTCTTCTCTCTCTCCCCTCCCTTCCAAGAATGCCTCACTTCAGCTCCACGCAGCCGTCCTTTTCACAGATTCCGATCCAAGATCTGCCAATTGTTGATGCAGATATCTTCCAATCATGTTCCCAATTGAATCACAACACAACCCCAGATTCAAAAAAACTCTTTCCTTTTTTAGGTCCAAAAACGCGGAGCAATGCAAAGATTGACCAAATTTCTGCATAAATCTCCGAGAAAATTGGCAAGCACATACACAATGCATGCAAATCCACTGCAGCTCAAGCTTGGAAAGACAACAAACTGCAACAAAATTTAACAACACAGACCCAATTTACCAACACCAGAAATCCTGCAACTCACGCTTGCAACAAGAGAGCAAGCAAAGAAATAAAACTTTTAAAATGGAAACCAAACACAGATGCAATGCAACTCAGAAGTTGCAACAGAAGACCAGGATTGACCAAACATGTCAGCCACAAGAATCAACCCAGACGCAGCCAAGTCCTAACCAAAAAAACAAAAAAAAATGAAACCATGCAGAATCATGCAACCAAGGAATAAGAAGTGACTCAACAGATAAAATATAAGAGAGGAGGGAGAAAAGCAGTTTCTCCTCTCTCTCTCTCTCTCTGGGTTGTTGAGAGAGGGAGGAGGAGGAGGAAGAACAACAACAAGGAGGAGGGAAGGGGGAGTAGGTAAGGGAAGAAGAAACGGTTTAAAGTTCAATCTTATTCGGGACGTGCTCCTCCAACATGAACGCTCTTCCACAAACTGGAATATATGCATGTATGGGGTGGTGGTGAGATATAGACATGGTATTATGTGTGAGAAGGCATGACAACAATCAAATGGGTAGAGGAGGTGGTATGTGCATAGTTGGGCATAGCTCGATGGAGAAGAAGATTGGGAGGATGCATTCGTCCTTAGATTTGGAATTGGACCGCACGTTGGAACATGTTTGGGATGGGAACTGAATTTCACGTTCGGTCACCGCAGTTTAACTTAACTGAATAAAAAAAATTATTTTTATGAGCTTTTACCAGAAAAAAAGGATTTTTTATATAACCAGACAGTGAAAAATTATACCTAATTATAAAAAAGAGAAAATTTTATTATGATGACAAATTTATACTTATTGTAAAAAACATTATTTTAAAAAATAATTAAATTTTGATAGCAGGGTGCTGGCCTAGCCGCTCAAAATTTTTATTTAATTTTTCTTAATAAATTTTTTTTAATTTAATTGAAGGAGCCCGATGGAGTACCACACATAGTGGTCCAGTTGTAGTGCATCGAAAGGAACACAATTGCTATGTGAGAAAATATTTGAGTTACACATTTATTGTGTACAAAGAATGTTATATGCAACAATTTTTATGTATATTTTATTTATTTATTTTAGAATAAAATTAGTATTCATTTAATTAATTTTTATTTATAATTTTAATATGAAACATGATTCACATGAATAAACAAGATTAATTCTTTTAAAACGACATAATAATTTAATAGTCATGATTTTAGTATTGAATTACTTCAGCGAATGTTAATAATTCTCTTTCAGGCCGGTGATGATTTACTAAATCATCTTTTATTGGTAATTTTGTCCAATAATTTTTTTTACCAGTGATTATACCCAACATGTGGAAACTCTCAATTAATACGATTGTTTAGAAAATAAAAAGAGGTAATTTAATTTCTCTAACACGATAATCTCGTGTATAAATTACTTCCGTTGTAAAAAACTTAATTAAAATTATGATAAAAAATTATCTCAAAATATAAATTATATAACATTTGACAACCAATAAAGCTTATAAAAGAAGACAAAACGTTGAAAAGAAAAACATATGGAAGCCTAAAATTTTTAAGCTGCTTCTGTTTAACCTCAATAGTGCCTTAGAAATTTAAAAAACAAAAAAATCAAGCGTTTAATGGCATGAAAAGGTTGGGCTAATTTCGTCACTGGAATTGTTCTCCGGCCTCTTCCGATTCGGATACGCGAAAGAAAACGGGAAACATGTGTAGCGGTCAACTCAATCGAAAGCGGTTGCATTCGAGCCAGCTATCGTGCGGGCCCACGTGAAACCGTGGGCCCGTTCCCCTTGGTCATGCCCCACCAATTTTTCACCGGCAAAAACGTAGGGCATCTGGGATTTGGGTACGTGTGTGTCCCGAGGCCTAAACAGTTTTCCTTCACCGAGAAAAGTCCGAGACTTGTATGGAACAAGTACTCATGTGGGCCAGGTTTGTTTTACAAGAAATTGTGGGCCCACCCACAAGGCATTTTCTTTTTCAGTTTTGACTTTTTTTGGTCTGGTTTCATTGTGTGAGAAAAAGAAAAAAAAATTGGTGCACTTTTTCTTCAATTTTCCCCGCTTGGGTTGGAAGAAAACACGATAAAAAAAAAACTATTTTTCGTTAAGAAGGAAAATTCTTGGCCATCATTTTATTATAAAAAATGATGCTGCGTAAAAAAAATCTTCTTTCAAGCAAAAAACGTGAAACAAAATAATTAGAAAACTGTTTTTTTTCTGTTATTTTTTATGCCATGCCCACTTTCTTTTGCTTGTTAATTATCCAATCAAACCCTAATTGAGTTGAAATAATATTTAATGTTTTTAAATAATATTTTTTAATCATCCAATCAAACCTCGGGGTATGACCCACCTTGTGGAAAAAATTGCTGCCATTTTTTCCACAAGGTGGGTCATTCTTCAATTCATTTTAGGATTTGTTAAATGGTTACAGTATCATGTTCATTGTATATGCAACATAAATCATGCAAATTCGGCTGTTCCGGCTTTTTTTATAATTGGAATGTGAGATCCAATATATAAATTAAAACATATCATTCAGAAAGGTACACTTAAGAACTCATTCAAGTGTTGTGTTGCCATTTTTTTAGAAATTCAATGGGTGTTGATTATTATGTCTTTCAACAACAAAAAAAAAGTTATCTTTGAGTTCATTATCTTAGAACAATCTTCTTTGCACAATATTAATTAATTCAAATATTTTATCTTCATTGCATTTACCCGTTTGAACTAAATTAAAAATCGATGTTGTACTTTTTTCTTTTTTGAAATTAGCTGTTCTATTTGGAGTGCTCCATTTAAAAGGACTTTGCACCTAGGATGAACCCATAGAAAAGGGGCCTTTAAAATGAGGGACCTACAATGTCATATGAATTTCGATTGGAACTTACATATAAAGCTCATAGTTCTAAATTGAAAATAAACTCCTGAATAATGTATTTAGAGAATAATCTTTCCATCTCGATCAAATAACTAAATAAACCATGAACAAGATGCAACCGTTCATATAAGAATGTGCGCATGTTTTATAATAATGTAAAGCTCTTTACGTAAATTTAAGTTTTTAAAACACTATTTTGCATTTTGGTACTGCATGACTTGAGATTTTGTAATGTCCAAAACTAGTTGAGAGCTGGCTGGCAATCCCATATATTTTAAGAGTCTCCCATCCCATCTTGAATAAATTTTAATATTATTTTTGTGGGCGGCACTGCGGCATTTGTCAATGTTGGAATGTTGGTGGGAATATTAAAATTGTCTGCAGCCTTCAATCCTAGAAATTGGACAAAATTTTAAAATAACAAATTATTAAAATAAATCAATTCGGTATTTTATTCTAAAATGCTACTGAAATTGATGTTTCAATAAGTATCATATATATATAGCTAAAGATTAATTATAATAGAAGGAATTAACTTCTTTTATAAGTTGCAGGTCCCAAAAATTATCCTTTTCATAACTAGGGATATCTTTGTAAGAGTTCTTGGATTTGATTCCTCTCAATATATTTTAACAACCTGATTATTTCCCGTCTTAGAGATTAAATAGTACTTATTAATTTTTAATATTTTTATAATAAAATTTGGGTGCATCAATGCAAGTAGTGCATACATTGTAATTACAATATATATATATTAAAAACAATAAAACCAACTTCTCCAAATTGGAGGGGCTCAATCTAGCTGGGTCCCTCTTGGGAAAGATGCCCCTCGCCAGCAGACTTGGCCATTCATGATATAACAATTTATTTTTCAATTACAAGTACTTTTAGTCAAGCCCCCAAACAAATCCTTTGTCAAATGGGCCACATGTTCATGTCAATTGAACACAACACTTGGCACGGACACCATGATCATAATAATTGGCATCTAAGAACAAGAAGCTAAGATTTGGCCTTTCCAAGCAGTGCCTCATGAGTGAATTTGATGATTGATTTCCTCTGAGTAATTCAGAATTTTTTGTAAGCAATTGATAATTGAATACTTGGGGAGGGGACCATGGACATGAAGGACCCCACACATGTGGAGAAATGTCATCCTGCAAAAAAATTATGAGACTCCCCTAAAGTCATACAACTCAAATTTTTTGAGGTCACGAAGAAAGAGACAATTCAAAAGTCCTCCAACTCTTGTCCACATTTGAAGAAAGAAAATGGTGGGAAGAAAACTTGCTTTGTTCTTTCTCAGCTTTATTCTATATATTCTAAGGTATAGAATACATATGTTTGTAATCTAGTTTCATATGAGAATAATTACATAATTAATCATGATTAGGATCAGGTGTGTTTGTATCAGGTGTTTATAAGTGTTCATTTAGTATTGGGGAAGGTGGAGTTTGCCTTTTCTTCTTGAGTTCAAATGGAGAATAATTAGCATAGGAAAGGCACAGCCTTGTTTTTACAGAGTTTGAGGTCCTTATTCCCATGACAAGTCTTTAGATGATAGGCTGTGAAATAAAATATTATAGAATTGAAGATAAGAAGCAAATTAATTGGATGAATACCTTAAAACCAAAAGAAATGATCTATTGTAATGCCTTACAACTAATATTTGGTTCTAAGATCCAATCAGCAACTAGTATATATATATATAGAAATTTGCTATGGTGCGCTGCATGATTTTGCAGCGCACCATGCGCTACATTAACGAGAGCCGCTGGATCAAAATCCAGCGGCTCTCGTTCAATCCACCCACCATCAAACCGTTGGACCCGCCTACCCGCCCGACCCGCCCACGCGCCCGCGACCGCCCCGCCCCTCTCGCCCGCGACCGCCCCCGCCCACAGCGCCACCGCCTGCGCCGTGCGCCCCCCCCCGCCTTCCGCCCCCAGACGCGGCCCCGGTCCACCGCCCTCCTCCCCGCCAGGCCTTCGCCCCCCGCCGCGACTGGAACACCAACCCCTCCCTCCGCCACCGCCGATTCCCGCCCGCACTCCGCCATCGCTCGAATCGGCGGCCCTCGCTCCCCGCACTCTGCCATCGCTCGAATCGGCGGCCTCCGCCCCGCGGCCGCCCCCGCTGCCACCCCCGCGGGGGGGAGGGTGGCGAGCGGCCGCGGGCGAGAGGGCGCCGAGTCGAGCGATGGCAGAGTGCGGGCAGGAATCGACGGTGGCGGAGGGAGGGTTGGTGTTCCAGTCCGCGGCGCGGACGGGCCGAGCGGGAGGAGGGCGGTGGACGGGGCTCAGGCTAGGGCGAGCCGAAGGAGGGCGCGCGCCACGGCGGCGGGCGGTGGCACCGTGGGCGGCGCGGTTGCGGGCAGGGCGCAGCGGTCGCGGGCGGGATGGCGGGTCGGGCGGGTCCATCGAAGCGAGTAGCCCAGGTCCATTACGGGGTTGGTGGGTGGAATAACGAGAGCCGCTGGATTTTGATCCAGCGGCTCTCTCAATACACCAACGTGGTGCGCTGCAAAACCATGCAGCGCACCACAGACTCCTCTCTATATATATATATATGATGGAAGGGAGGTTGACTCTAGCATAACCATCTTGGCTGTGCTGCATTTCTAGCCGTTGGATGGAATCATCCAACGGCTGTATTAACACCTCCCCTCACCACCCTTTCCCAGTTTTCACCCCCTGTTGAGCCTCTTCCCCTTGCCACGCTCCCCTGCCCCACCCTGCTCGCCCCTGGCCCCACCCCACACCCTCTTTCCCCCGCCGCGCCCTTCCTCCCCCCTCGCCCCTCTTCACCCCTGCCCCACCCCCTCCCCTGGGTTTGCCATGCCGATTGCCCCCCCCTCACCGGCGGTTTTGAGTCGGAGCCGTAGCCCGCCACCCCGAGTCCGGAGCAAATCATTTTAAAACTTATTTTGTAATATTGATTTTAGTTGGGAGAAACTCGGTTTTTGTTACAAAATTATTATTATTTTTTAATTTGTTTCATAATATTGACTTGAGTCGAGAGCGAGTCAAGTTTTTATTATGTAATTGTTGTCGCCCTTTCCTCACACCCCCCCCTCTGTTTTGCTGCACCACCCCACCGCCGGCTGCCCATTGCCTTCCCGACTCTTCGCCTGGCTTGGATGGCGCATGCTCGGGATCGCCATGCAACATAGCCAAGCGTGCGCATCCTTGCCACCACTGCCGTGGCTCCTATATTGCCTCGCACTTCCACAACCCGCCGTCACCACGGTTGTAACAATGCCCCCATCGCGGCCTAGCCATCACGTGCCTCTACATTGTTGCCGCTGCAGCCTTGGTGCCGCCACCATGGACTAGCGCGTCACAGCCCCTCTGCCCTTGCTCGCCACTGCGACCCCTCCTCCCTACCAACACCCGCCACTGCAGCCCCTCCTCCCTACCACCGCCGCAGTTTCTCACCCACTGTCGTAGCAGTCCCCTCTGCCACCATAGCCCTCGCTGCCACTATGGTCCTGCCGTAGTTGGCTTGGGAAGGGGAAGGGGAGGGTTGGTTATTTTCCAGCCATTAGATCGCGATCCAACAGTTAGAAAAAATGAAACACAGCCATGTTGGCTGTGTTGCATCACAGGGACTTTTCCCCTATATATATATATATATATATATGATAACACCTATTTGTGAAAATTTTAAATTACCATCAGTGATATTTAATGAATACATATTTTGATTGGATCTTGCAACCATATTGAGTGAAATACCAGCAAATTATTACACTAATATCAACGTTCAACGAACACGAAGTATGGACGATTATGAAATGTTAAGCTTTAACAACTCCCAAATCAGTAATTCAATAAAAATCCTTGTAGATTACTCACAACTTAGATCTCACACACTCTTCTTTTCTAAAAAAATTTTAGTCTCCACCAACAAGTCACCAATATTC